>CATIWQ010077849.1:0-14754 GCA_949673415.1 Euphorbia schlechtendalii | reverse complement strand
CATGAGGTTTCCGGAATGATAAAGATCATTTAAAACGGATAAGTATAAATAAAGTTATGATTTTTCGAAGTTACGTAAGATTACGATTCATGATTTAGGACAACGCGGACTGTTTGATACTTTTCTGTATAAATCTGTATTCAAAATGTGATTTTGTCACTTTCAGTATGTTAAAAACTTCATGAGCTTTCCAAAATGATAAGAATCGTTTGAATCCGATAATCGTAGTGAAAGTTATGATCGTTTGAAGTTTCGGATTTTTGTTTTGCTGTTTCTGCTGTTTTTTGTGTGTTTTCTGCAGGCCTGGACCGTTTTAAGCCCGGAAATGACCTGTTAAGACTTTTCTGAGTTTGGAAATGAACCATTGGGGTAACAAACCTCTGATTTGTAATTATTTGGATCTATGTGTGATTTATTAACGTGCATGTTCAGCTTAGATTTATTTTTCTAAACGTCGTTTTAGGTTACCCACACGAAGGGAACAAAACGTGTTCCCGGATAACCGTCCTCACCACTTTGCCATGCGGTCATTTTCACTAATAAAATCAACCAACATACGTGTAAATAAAAATGAACCATTTTTATTTAAAGTAACAACTTTGAACCATCGATGTTTTAATTAGGTCACACGGGCCTCGCTAAAATCTAAATCGAACATATGTGATATACCTTGTGCTAACCTTTGTGGATGCAGGTTAAATGTATGCCTAGGATTTAATTTCCTTTGGGTATCGCATTTTAATCATTTTTGGGATTGTAATTAATAGATTAGGCGGGCGATTGCATCCCCCGAGTTTTGTAATTTATTAATTTATTTTTCCATATTTACTTAATGCTTGAAGTAATTTATATACTGTTTTATGCATGCGCGATGAACATAAACTGAAAACATCTAGTTTAAGTTCGAATATTATAAATGTGATTTCTCCCTCATAGTGTAATTTAACTCAAATGACGACGAAATAGATAACTCATCCCGGACCTGAATCTCTGAACTATGGTACCGTTTAGGCTTAATGGATCTAGGCTGTACCGAAATTTCCCGGAAGAGCTGATCCGGGTGGCGACTCTGAGTACCATAGACTAGAGGTTTTTATCTCGAGTCTTTTGAATTTGCAACGCATTTTCAAACAAACCATGGTTTCCTTAAAGGGAACCTCTTTTCCAACGCGCTCTGTCGCAATGTTTTTGAAAACCCCACGCCCCATCTCACGGGGCCGGCGCCTCGTGGCGTCCGCGCGGGACCTCCGAAACGTCGTCCGCTCACACTCCATTTTTTAGTTTTTCCTATAAGCAGCAGAGTTGATTTGGAAAAAACAAGTCAGACAGTTCTTAATTAAATAGTATGAAAATCAAAATGTGTTGTTCAAAGCCAAATTATGTTTGTGAGAGCAACTTATTGGAACAACAGCTTGAAAAATTATACCAAACAGGCCCTTAGAAAGAGAAAAAAATTAGAGGAAGATTTGATACTTCTTTTTAACATTGTTATTCAATTTTCCGTCGAAAAACTAAGCAGCAAAACATCCTATCTTTGTGTTTTCACTATTGATTAGTGTTTTCCGCAACAGTAAGTGGAAAGTGTTGTGAAAAAGTGAATTTTTTACAGTTTCTTAATTATTTCTACACCGATTTCACACATATTTATATATGTCGCAGAGAATCAATTTTTTTTCTCTAAAATTGAAACACTGGCCATTTTGGTTGCAAAAAGCTATCTATGGCGTAGTGCTGGGATCGGCGAAATATATTACTTTATAGATGTTATTAATATAAAGAATATTAATTTATAGAGGTTGTACTTGTATACTCTATTTATACTTAAAGCCTGAAGTTTAGTAAACCTATACCTAAGTGTATCCCCAAAAACTATTTGCAACACAGAATATGTTTTAAGTATGATTCTAATGCACAAGCATATCACAAAACAAATTCAATATAACATGCCAATGCGTATCATAGATTGAAACTTAGAAAACATAAAGAATAATTTAAAGAAGATAGATATCGAATGTATGGAAAATAAGTTAATCAAACCACTTTCCTATTGAAGTAATGTTAATCTCGTGAAAGGGATCAGGGATGACAAACTTGTTTGTCAAACTCCGTTTGCTTGATCTCCTTCCAAATTTGGTTCTCTTCACTTGAGTCCTCCTTCTAAGCGAGAATAAGTAATAATTTCTTAAGAATAAACTTTCAAGATAAATGATTTTTCTCTCTTAATTTTCTAAATGCAACCTTAATGTTGTTCATCTCTCCTCATTCTCGCTGACATTCAGCCTTTAAATAGAGGTGAAAAGTCACCTCATTTCATCCTCTTAGTTTAATGAATATGTGCTTTCATTCAAATGGTAGTTATTGAAGGTTGAATCTCTTTTACAAGGATTTTGCGTGCAACCTTTATAATGTGTGTCACGATTGTGACCCTCAGTCACACTCGTGGCGTTGCAAGGGATTCTTCGACTCTCGGTGATCCCAAAGGTCGTGTATATTATCATAATTCGAGACGTTCTATGAAGTGAATTCTCCTTTTGACTTATCTAAATTCCCAATGACTTTAACGTAGCCATTTTCTTGCATCTTTTCATGTCTATTGACATCTTTTTGAATCCAATCCTTTTTTTTCTGTTATTGTTCACTTGTTTCCTAAAATTAAATAAAAAAATAACTATGACCAAAGTGAAATCTTTTAAATGTAATAATAAACCATCATATTTAATTGTTTTACGAAAATATTATTAAATAAATAAATGTTGTTTTGACACTTGTAAGTATGTTTGCCGGTATTATATTTGAGCTCTATCGTTAGAGGAAGAGAAACAACTCATAATCATTTGGTCTCAAAGTCTCATCAATATAATGTCATACACTTTAGCTAAACAAATCATTATAACTCTAATCACTAAAATTGTTTAGTTTGCAAAATCTGAAAATTTTCCCGCATCAATCTTTAAATGTATGAAAAGACAGAATTGTTTTGATTAATGTGAATCATCTGACCGAAAGAAAGTGCCACTTAAAACACTGATCATGTTACAAGGTATTGGAAACAATTCTGTCAGTCAATCAATACCTTTTTCGTAAATCATATATGTACACCATAATTCTATGTGATTATTTAGGCCTTGTTCTCTTCAACTACAATTCAATTAAGTTCAGTTCAGTTAAGTTTAGCCATGTGTAGTTAAATTTATATTAAAATAAGTTCAGTTAAGTTAAATTAAGTTAAATTCAATTAAGTTTAGTTCAATTCAGCTTTCAGAAGTTGAAGAGAACATGACCTTAATCATTTTTTGGTTTAGCACAGGGAATTATACAAAACTCTGCATTCCTTTCAAAAACGTACCATTCGATTAAATGATAGACACTTGTCAAACAAACCTACTACCTAATACACATTTTATCCATTTCACCCTTATTTAATGCACATTGAAAATGACCAAAAGAATAAAGTATCCAATCAACTTTTAAATGAACAAAAATCATAGGGGTAAATAAGCATTTTTATTATCTTAATTAATATGACATTGTGACATTGGTAATCGTAAACAACCTGAAATTGACCCTTATTTAAAAAGAGAGAGATTATTTCTTTTATTAATTACTTCATTATTCATTGAATAATAAGGTTGTTTGTCAAAATCAATGTCTTTTTATTAATGATTTCATTTCTCTTTAAAAAATAAGATTGTTTATTAAAATCAATGTCACATTAATTAAGATAATAAAAATATTTATTTACTCATACTCCCTCCATTAACTGTTTTTTAGGATCTTAAAAAAATTTCAAAATAAGTATTTTTCGGATTCCGATGCACCTTTTTAAACATTTTAAACATTTAATCTTATTTAATGCACATTGAAAATTATGAAAATTATAAATTATCCAATCAACTTTCAAATTAACAAAAATCATAGAAATAAATAAGTATTTTTATTGTTTTAATTAATGTGATATTGATATTGACAAACAATATTAAAATGATACTTCCTCCGTCTACTAAATATTGTCATTTTAGAGGGATTTTGATGTCTCTTTTTTATTGTCATTTTGTATTTTCCAATGTGCTTTTTCTTTAAGTTTTTCATTCCTACTCCTATTAATTTGTTCAACTTTCAAGATAACCATATTTTAATCTCCAATAACAAGATAAGAAGACTATAGGAATCAATATTTAAACATATTAATGAAATCTTGAAAATAGAGTAGGACATTTATGAAAGGGTAAGTTAGTAAATCACCTCATTCGGTTTATTGTTATCTTAAAAACTGTGAATTAGTTAAAATGACAATATTTAATAGATTGAGGGAGTAGTTATTTTGGAATAACTTTTTTTCATTTTTTAAAGTTGATTAGTTACTTTATTTTTTTAAGGATAAAATGGGAGAAATTATAATAGGGACCAGGTCATGAGGACTTTTCTCCTGCATGAATGACATGTTCATAAACAATTAAAATTATCGAAAGTATTAGCATAAAGTAGTTGTATAAAACACATGTTATTCATGCAGGAGAAAGATACTCAGATTCCAATCCTTATTATAATTTCTTATAAAATGGACAGCATTTTTTTAAAAAATTTCAAACACCCTGAAAAGGCTGTCATTAAAAAAGGGAGTCAATAACTTTTGTGGGTTCCTACAATTCGCTAGCTTTTTCTTAAAAACCGCTAAACTTTTTTCCTTTGTTGACAATTTTGCTCTCTTATAAAAATTGAATCTTTTCCCTTTCAACATTTTATTTTCTCTCTCAATCTTTCATCTTCATCCTCAAGCTCTCAACTTCTTTTAAAAATCTCGACTTCCAAGCCATTTAATCAATCTTTCAACAAAATTAACACAAAAATCATTTAAGTGCAACATATGATGAAGGAAAACCCATCAATTTGATATCGAGTAAGCTTTTATTTCACAAAATTCTATGAAAAACGAACTGATAACCCTAATTCTTAAAATCTCACATCCAAACATCTCAAACCTTAATCTTTCAACAAAATCAACAGTAAAATCATATGAAAGCAACATAGTAAGAAAGAAAACCCAGAAATCATTCTCGGTTAAGGTTTTATTTAGCAAATTACATAAAAAAATATCGTTTGACAGAATAATGCGACAGTTTACAAGAGCGACCACTGTGTGTTTGTCATTTTATAATAAATTCACAAATTGCAAGATAACCTCATTTTAACTTATTTCCAACTAGAAATGCTTACTATATAAACATATATCACTCCAAGCTACTGTAAATATGTGAATATAATTAGTTGACAGGTTGTGACAGAAGGAATCAACCATTTTGTTGGTTGACAGGTTGTGACAGATAGAATCAACCATTTTGTGGTACTTGTTGCATGTGAATGAGAACCGATTTTACTTTCATTGTTAGTCACTATATTGCAAGATAACCTCATTTTAACTTATTTCTAAACAAGAAATGATTACCATATAAACACATATCACTCTAAGCTAGTGTAAATATGTGAATACAATTAGTTGACAGGTTGTGACAGACGAAATCAACCATTTTGTGGCACTTATATATGGATGAAACTGATTTCACTTTCATTGGTAGTTACTATATTGCAAGATAACATCATTTTATCTTATTTTCAACTAGAAATTGTTGTCATTTAAACACATATCACTCAAAGATGGTATAAATATATAAACACAATCATTTAACATATTGTGACATACAAAATCAACCATTTTGTGGTACTTGTATGTGAATGGGAACTTGTATAATTTTCTTAAAATACTTTATTTCAAATTAATAGATGCCATTTTTAATTTTAGTGTGTTTGTGTTGCATAAATTACAATTAAGTTAGTGAATTTATTATCAAAATGAAAAAATACAGATTTATCGCTTTTGTAGATCTTTGTCGCTTCTGTAGATCAGTGCAACAAAGATCTACAAAAGCGATAATAGGTATTTTTTCATTTTGATATTAAATTCACTAACTTAATTGTAATTTAAACAACATAAAATTAAAGATAACATCTATTAATTTGATATAAAGTATTTTAAGAAAATTATACAAGTATCAGAAATTTATTAATTCTATCTGTCACAATCTGTTAAATGATTGTGTTCGCATATTTTTGCACCAACTTAGAGTGATGTGTGTTTAATTGGTAGTCAATTCTGGTTGAGAATAAGTTCAAATGGGGTTATCTTGTAGTATAGTTACTACCAATAAAAGTAAAATCAGTTTTCATTCACATACAAGTACCACAAAATGGTTGATTTTGTATGTCACATTATGTTAACTAATTGTGCTCACATATTTACACAATCTTTGAGTGATATGTGTTTACATGGTAGCAATTTCTAGCTGGGAATAAGTTGAAATGAGGTTATCTTGCAATATAGTGACTACCAATGAAAGTAAAATCGGTTCTCATTCACATACAAGTACCACAAAATGGTTGATTCCATCTATCACAACATATCAACTAATTGTATTCACATATTTACACTATCTTGGAGTGATATGTGTTTAAATGGAAATCATTTCTGGTTGGAAATAAGTTAAAATGAGGTTATCTTGTAATATAGTGACTAACAATGAAAGTAAAATCGGTTCTCATTCACATACAACAAGTACCATAAAATGGTTGATTCCGTCTGTCACAACCTGTCAACTAACAAAATGGTTGATTTTGTCTATAACAACCTGTTAACTAATTATATTCACATATTTACACTAGCTTGGAGTGATATGTGTTTATATGGTAAGCATTTCTGGTTGGAAATAATTTAAAATGAGATTATCTTTCAATTTGTGATTTATTATAAAATGAAAAACACATAGTGGTCGTTCTTGTAGATTTTGTGGCATTATTCTATCAAACGATATTTTTTCATGTAATTTATGAAATAAAACCTCAACCGAGAACGATTTGTGGTTTTTCTTTCTTACGATGTTATTTTCACATGATTTTAATGTTGATTTTGTTGAAAGATTAAGGTTTGAGATGTTTGGAAGTGAAATTTTGAGAATTAGGGTTCTAAGTTCGTTTTTCATAGAATTTTGTGAAATAAAAGTTTACACGATATCAAATTGATGAGTTTTCCTTCATCATATGTTGCTCTTAAATGATTTTTGTGTTGATTTTATTGAAAGATTGAGATTTGAATGACTTAGAAGTGGAGTTTTATGAAAGAAGTTGAGAGCTTAAAGATGAAGATGAAAGGTTGAGTAGAGAAAAAGAAAGGTTGAAAGGGAAAAAATTTAATTTTTGTAAGAATGTAAAATAGTAAAAATCGAGCAAGTTTTGGGAAAACGCTGATGGACTTTAAGATTACTTTTCCAATCTTTTTACCAACAAAAAAAATTTGACTTCAATTTTTCCTCTCTCCATCTCTCTAACTTTACATCTCTCTCAACATTTAATTCCTGAAATGTTAATTACCGCCCCTTATTACTAAGAGCAGCCCGAAACAATGCCCTCTTTGCCCTTCATTTTCTGCATTTTTGGCATGGATTTCAAGGGAAAACGCTAGCTCCGGTGGCTGGGCATTTTGCCATAACGCCCAAGCCACTGGACAAGCGTTATGGCAAAACGCCCAGCCACCAAAGTGAGCGCTTTCACAAAACGCCTAACCTTGTTTCATTATTTCCGGTAGAAATTGTGATTTCAGATAGTTTCAAACACAAATAGAGGACGATTGAAAGTTTACCCAATCATTCATTCGGAAATTTTTCCATGAATTTTGTAGTTTTGGTTTTGAAGAGGTGAAGAAGAAGAGAAAAGGCTAAAATTGAAATTGGTGAGGCGGTTGTAAGTAATTAAGGGCTAATTAACAACACCCAAATCTCTCTCAAAATTCAATATAGTTGAAAAATGCACCTTGGCTCACATTGGCTATGGCTGTGGAGGTTGTTCGAAGTTTCTATATCCAATGTTGAAGGTGACTGTGTCTTTGGGGCTTTAATGGTAGAATTGAAAGGTGTGAATTCAATAGAAGAAGATTTTGAAATCTTATAATGATAGATGAAACTAAAAAAATGGGAAAATAAACATAAATAGACTATAGAGGGATGATAGAAAAGTAAAAATGGATAAAACATAAAAAAAAATAGAAATTTGATTGAAGATGGAGAAAACTGGGAAATGGATTTAAAAGAAACTGAAGGTTTGATTTTGAAATTGATTTGTTTGCATTGTTTCTGGGTGTTATTCTAATAGGGCTGTTGAACGTGGAGAGATGCAGTACAATAAATGGGTAGAGAATTTAAAGGGTTGATGGAATGAAAACGGATTCAAGAAAGTAAAAAGTTGATCGGAGAGAGATAGGGAAAATTGAAGAGATAAGGAAAGTTAATCTAATACTCCAGTTATTTTTTATTTATTTTTTTTTATTTTATTACTTATCATATTAAAATATCAACATAATTTTTAATATTTTTTTTCTAAACTATCTTTGCATTAATTAAAAAAGATGTTAATAAATTAATTTATATGCTGTTATTTAAGAAAATTGAGAATCTTATTATAAATCAAAAGTTAGATATAAATCTAAAATGATTAACATTAAGAATTGAAGGGAGTAATGAAAAATAGTTTGTCTATTCTACTTCCTTTCTCGACACATAAACATAAATAAACATTATATCAAAAATTAACACTTCAATAAATTGTCTCCTCATTACATTCTATATGATTTGTCATCATTAATTGTCAAAATTGTCTATTTAATTATCCACACACAAATAAATAATGAAATAGAAATTGTGAACAATTAATTTAATAATATTTTAACTATGAAAGGTAATTATTTATTTCCTTTGTTATTTATTTATTTTGACAATAATACAATCCAAATTTAAATAGACAATTGATGTTGAGCGATCCAAATGAAGGTTATCTGCAACACGAACAAAGGTTAGATAGGCTCGGTCGGGGTTTCGGCATAGCCTCTCCGACGCTCAAATTAGTTGACAAGGGGGAGAATATGATAGTTCGACTGTATTGAAAGTGGTTGAATTACGTACCCGAGCAACTCTGCAGAAATAGCTTCTATAGTGGATGGTGTTAATGGTGTAAACTACTCAGATAATGCTTCAACTGCTAAGATAATGGGGTAAAATACTCCTAAAGTGCGATAACCGCCCAAGTGATGCTGCATAGTCATAACCGATGTTCTATATCATGGGTTGACATTAGTTAGATTGTTATCATAAGTTCCCCCTAGCCTGAGCTAGACTCTTTTGGTCTAGCATTTGCGAACTTTGAATAACAATGTATTAATTAGAACTTGTTGACCGTTATGCAGGGTATCAATCGATCGATCTCATGTATTCAATAATGTCGATCCCAAGGAGTTGGGCCGATCCCTTAAACTCTACCGATGTCATGGAATTGGTTGATCAGATTGAAATTTACTAATATCGTGGAATTCACTCTCACCCAAGAAATCTATCGATCTCGTGGAATTGATCGATCTCTTGGAACCTGATAGCCCTCGTGGAATTTTGCATTGGCTCGGAGCTTGGTCGATCCTATGAACTGGGTTAGCTCGAACTTTAGTAAGCAGAACTCTGGTTCTCAGAGTAGTCCCTCCAAGCATAAATCAAGGTTTATAAGCATCGAACGGTTTCTTGCCTAAGCCAAGGTAATGTATTTTCTGTTGGTTAATAAATACAGTAATTGAACATGCATAGGTTGAAAGGCGGAAATTCAAAAACTTAAAATTAACTTGAGGATCTCATGTGCATGCCATGATTGAAATAATCTAGGTTAAAACATTCCATAGATGCTATTAGGTTTATAAAACATATAAAAGAAATCTAGCATCTAAAGATAAAAGCATTACTAGTTGATGCGTGCTTGATCTCTCTTTTGGTAGCGGCGTTCCCTTTGAGCAATTCCAACTGAACAAGTTTCCAAACTAGGAGAGCCTCTATGACTTGATCCACATGGATCTTCACCGACCAAAACCTCAAAGAGGTAGAACCCGTCAATTGATATTAGTTGCTAGACTACTCGTGAATTAATGAGGTTTTAAAAGCCTATTTATAAGGAAAAATGGGGGAGTGTTAGACTCCCCTCCCCTTCTAACTCTACATGGGATGGGATAAACCCATCCCATGTATAGCGGGTCAACCGCGCAGGTCATAGTGACCCGCGGGTTGACCCAGGCGCCACATGAGGCGAGCTTCCCTCATATGCCGCAAGCCCAAGCTTGCGGTCTGCGCAAGCGCTACCATGGGTAGCGCTTGCACGCTAGCAACATGAGAGCTATTCAGCTCACGGGGCAGCTGCACGGGCCCCACCTCCAACAACTTGTGTTCTTTTTGGGGCTCACTTGCAACGGGAAAATTCCCTTGCTCGCTTTGACTATTTTTTCCTTATCTTTTTCATTATTCCTTTGAATTATTAATTCGGTTAAACCAATTAATAATTACTCTCACTAATTTCACAACTTGTATTTCGGTATAGACCCATTCCATAGGTTCTTTACATGGTCCGATAAAGGCCCAAAGTGTGTGACCTTATAGGATCCCAAAGTATAGAGCCGCTAGATGTTAACCTAAACTTGGCTTCCTACCTAGGAACCTTTAGCCTCAGTGTTCCAGACCGTTATGGAACCCAATAGCTCTAGATGATTAAATGGACTTTCTAGCAAAGGCGTATGATCCCCCGATACTTGAAACGTCACGTGTTTGTGACTTGATCTGGTTCTGTAGTAGTAACCAGTACAATACACTCCTTCTATCAGGTTAAGTACCATCCAGTTTATTGAGCTCGGATTAAGTGTCAGCTCATTTAATAGCCGTAACTATCCTGGAAATAAACTTGTTCACGAAAAACACCACTCAGTGATTTTGTATCTTGATCGATTAGAATCCTGTTCTATCAATCGTATACTCTGATCAGAGGTTTATGAGTGTGTCACTTCAACAAGGGGCCCTAAGGTACATCTCCATTATATTACTATATCAGGAGCAATGGATCCCATCTTAACTACACAATTTATCAACATGTGATCATCGCTATACCTGTAATCACCCATGTCATCTTGATCACCAGGATATGAATAAGTATGACCCAAAGTATAGCAACTCCTACATAAGTTAACCGGTATCTCAGGTCTGAGGATACTCATATTGCTACTGCTATAAGACATGACACCAATACATGGATATAGTTACTTCTGAGTGTTTTTCTTATGGCGGTCTCCAATATATTACCTGAATACATTCATGTGTTAACTTAAGGTACAACCTTCAGCTCGTGAGACCGGCCACTTGGAACTAATCCAAGGAGTAAGCCTACACATGTTAGTCTATACGCTCCATTGATGTCCAATCTCAATGAAACTACGACTAGGGATATTTAGACTATTCATAATAACACGTGTGTGCAGTTCTCACTCCACATAACTCCCACTATGTCCTTGCACTTTTACGCTATGAATTAGTCACAGACTTTGTTTCATCATTGCGAATATACATATTCAAACATGTATGATACCAGCGAGATACAATAAATAGAAAGCATTGATAAGTAACAATGATGCCTTTGATTATTATTAATAATTCAAAACTGTTTATACATTATAGCTAATAAAGACATATCGCTAGAGCCAATTAGCCATGTGCTTTATACCATACCCATTAACATGCTGGTCATGCTAAACCTAAGTCAATGGTTTGGTTAGCCCATATGCTAGATTCTGATCCGTTGGGACGTATTCTAAAATTATATCCTTTTTGGCTACCATCTCATTTACGAGAGGTATTTTCTACATATATGTTCGTTTCTATAATGAAACCGTGGTTCCTTTGCCTGAGCAATAGCCCCATTGTTATCGCAATAGACCGCTATTGGATTTAAAATGTTGGACACCACACCGAGATCACTAATAAATCTCTAAAGCCATACGGCTTGCTTAGCTACTTCTGAAGTTGCTAAATACTCAGATTCTATGGTTGAATCGGCAGTCGTATCCTATTTGAAACTCTTCCAAAAAACCTGACTGGGATTTATAATCATCCTTGTCAGACTGAAAACTCGCATTGGTGTCTCCCTTTAGAGTGAGATCACCTTCTATATATACTAAAAACATATCCTCAGTCCTGCGTAAGTACTTGAGGATAGTTTTGACAGCCGTTCAGTGCTTCTCACTTGGATCAGATTGAAATCTGCTTGTGACACTCGATGCATGTGAGACGTCAGGCCGAGTGCATACCATAGCATACATGATAGACCCTACCGCTGGGGCATAGAGTATTCCATTCATGCGTAATCTCTCTTCTTATGTTCTTGGACACTCAGATTTAGAAAGGTTAATCCCGTGAGACAGTGGGAGATAACCCTTTCTTGACCGCTCAATGTTAAATCTAGCCAAAACCTTATTTATGTATGTACTTTGTTTAAGACCTAGCAGCCTCTTGGATCTATCTCAGTGAATTTTAATACCAAGTATAAAAGCTTCTTCTCCAAGGTCTTTCATGGAGAACTTCTTTAACAACCACTTCTTAACTATCTGAAGAAAAGGAATATCATTTCCTATTAATAATATGTCATTGACATATAATACAAGGAAAACGATTGCACTCCTACTAGCCTTTTTATATACACAAGGCTCATTAGCATTCAATACAAAACTGATTTCTCGGATTGTCTCATCGAACCTAATATTCCAACTCCTTGATGCTTGTTTAAGTCCATAAATGGACTTCTGCAACTTGCATACCATAGAGCCATCCTTAGATGTGAAACCCTCGGGTTGTGTCATAAACACATCATTGTCCAAATTCCCGTTAAGGAATGCTATCTTCACATCCATCTGCTAAATCTCATAATTATAATGAGTGGCAATGGCAAGGAGTATCCTGATAGACTTTAGCATGGCCACCAGTAAAAAGGTTTCATTATAGTTAATGCCTTCTTTTTTACTGTACCCTTTTGCAACCAGCCTTGCTTTATAGGTAACTATGTTACCGTCTATGTCGATTTTCTTCTTGAAAACCCACTTGCATCCTATGGGTTTAATCCCACTTGGAGCATCTACCAAGTTCCAGACTTGATTTTCGTACATGGAGTTCATCTCTGATCTCATGGCTGAAAGCCATTTATAAACTTTTGAGCCTTCCATTGCCTCCTTGTAAGTCTTGGGCCCATCATTTTCCATAAAGAAGAGATGTTTATCATCAGTGATGACGAAACCGTATCGCTCGGGAGCGATGAGAGCCTGACTTGACCTACGCAATGTCGGTGTTATAATAGGTTGTTCTATGCTTACACTATCTTGTGTAACAGGTGTAGGTATAATCGATTGACAGTCTGTATGATCTACTTGAGTAAATAACTCAAGAATGCTCCCACTATCTTTCGCAAGTATATGCTCGTTCTCGAGTAATTGAGCATTTCTTGAAACAAGGATTTTCTGTTCCTTGGGATCATAAAAGTATACCCTAAGTCTCCTTAGGGTAACCTACAAACAGACATCTATCAGACTTAGCACCCAACTTATTTGAACTTCTCCATTTAACATATGCAGGACATCCCCAATCTCTCAGGTGAGAAAGAGCGGGTTTCTAACCATACCATAATTTGTATGGAGTTTGATCAACTAATTTAGAGGGCACTCTGTTTATTATATAAACTACGCTCTCAAGTGCATAACCCCAAAAGGATCTACTAAGTTCTGGTTGGCTCATCATGGATCGAACTATATTGAGTAGGGTTCGATTTCTCCTTTCTTACACTCCATTGTGTTCAGGTGTATAAGGAGGTGTCCATTGGGATAAAATACCATTATCCCTTAGATAATACTGAAACTCCTAGCTTAAGTATTCATCGCCTCGATTAGATCAAAGGGTCTTGATACTTTTCCAAAGTTGTTTCTCTACTTCAATTTTGAATTCTTTAAAAGCATCAGAACTTTCAGACTTGTGCCTCATTGTTCACCACTTTTCTACTGATAAGTTTAATAATTTGTTCACAAAATTTGGCTATATATCAATGGTGCCAAAAACTTGTTCACGAAAAAGTATAGGTGTTGTCAGTACCTCTTATCAAATAGAAAAATGATGATAACTACAAGTATACGGTTGCGATGTAGTTTTAAAAGATATCGATCCCACAGGGAAGGACTAGTTCTAGAAATCTAAAAGGAAGATAAAATAAGGAAAATAAAATATAATGAAGTAAGGGTTAGGAAAGAAGGGTTAGAATGAAAAATGAGTAAATATAGGTATGAAAGATTAGAGAATCAAAATATACAGATTATCCCTACGAAATAAGTATAAGCAGAGAAAGAATGCAAGTTCAACAAAGATGTTACGATTCACTAAACTAATCTAACAGACTCGGTTCTAAATACTCAGCTGTTCAATTATTCACCGCAGAGCAACACATGAAATGACTTTTCTAAATCTAGCACAAATGAATTAAGACAATTATATAAACCTGGACAACGTCAATACTATGCTTAGTATCAGTTGCTCTCACATAGCCACATTTAGCAAGTTACCATTCCAAAAATGTTGGCTCACTAAACAGCTTTATATCACAGATCTAGTGATTATACATGATATTGTTAACCCCGAAATTACTCTTAAAATTAACTCCAACGCATATAACTTTATTAACATAAATGACTTAACACGAAATACGCATTATAACACATAGACATATCATAAACTTCGAAATAGAAAGTATAAGTAGAAAGCAAAGCAAAGTTGTAAGGTATGCAAGTGAAAGCTAAAGTTGATCAAACCGTATCCACTCTTTAAT
>CATIWQ010077848.1:0-10647 GCA_949673415.1 Euphorbia schlechtendalii | reverse complement strand
CCTGTATGATGGTAGTGCATTGTCTAGAAGCTTGGTTATCATCTCTGGTAGACTTAAGCGAGCCCGAAGCCTGACCTATGTGGCCATACAACGTGCATAGTAGGATTTGAAGCTCTCACCCTGCTCTTGCCTTATAGCCTCTAGATGTTGCATCGTGGTTTCCATCTGAGAGTTGAAACCATAATGCCCCATCATAGCCTGAGCAAGGCTATTCCAACCAGTGGTTATGTCCAGCAGAAGATTGTTGTACCATTCATTGACTAGGTGGCCCAAGGTGATAACAAAGAGCTTTGCCATCATTCGTTCATTGACCCTTAACGCCCTCATCACTGCTTGATAATTCATCAAGTGAGCGCGTGGATCGCTAGAGTCCACATACTTTTCAAACTGCGACATTGCGAAGTTTGGGGGTAAGCTATCTTGATCCCCAACTGTCGGTTGTGCCGAGTATGGATTCATGAGATGGCCACCATGAGTGACCAAGAGTTGTTGCCATAATTCTGCCATTCCTAGTTGTCGGAGGATGGCGTTCCCAGTGTTTGGATTAAAACCATATTGCCCCTGGGGATATGTTGCAAAATTGGGCAGTTGAGGTGCTTGGAATTATGAGGTAACTGACATACTCCAATCGGGAATAGGCTGTTGGGTCAATCCTTGGTAGAAAGGCCCTGGTGTGAATGCCGGATGGCCAAGTTTTCCCTGGAAGGATTGATTCTAGTTCAGCTGACTTTGTCCTGCTCTAAACTGATAAAAAGCAGTATGAGCTAGATGCACCGTATAATAGGTGGAAGGTCCCCCTATTTCAGGCCAGCTAGTTGGACTATCGTTGTTAAGGGTGACCTCCGGGCTGGACACTGCATTCTAGGCCCTCCCGGCATGCTGGAGAATGAGCGATGCTAGCTATTCTCTATTGGCAAAGGCATTCAAGGCAATTGCAATCTCGCACTCACTGACGATTGATTTGTCTACTACGAGTTTTGTCCCGTACAGACAGGGTGATCCTCCCCTGCACCTTCTTCTGGTTGATTGGCCATGAAAGATGCATGTTGAACTGAATCTGAATCAGAACCTGAGTCCTCACTTGAGTCAGTGTACGAAACCCCCTCCAAACTAGTCAAGATCGGAGAAACAGGCACCAAGCGATGAGTAGGCCTTTTCCAAGCTCAGATACACAAGTAGAAGATCAGACTGTGCATGTAAAATTCGTGATATGATTCGTGATGCGAGAAATGCATGAAATTTTTAATGTTATGGCTGAATTCACAAGGGTTAGCATGCCATGATGTGAAATAACATGTATGTCAATCCATTTGAAACAAACAGGTTAGTCATTAGGTAAAGGTAAGAATAGGTGGAAATGAAAATCTAACACCTGGGGTTTGATTTGAGATCTGTACAATGTATGTGTGAATGGTTTAAGTGAGGTGACCCAGTTACCGTGTGGTAATAGGTTAATAGTTTGAGACTTTGTACTGTGACTAGGTCTCATGGAATGAGGAGGTCAAGTTGATTTCGGGTAAGCAATGTGACATACCCTAATGAAACGAAAACAACTACCTATGTAGCTATCTAATGAATGAATTGGTTATTTTTACCCAATTAGGGCGGAATTTTGAATGCCTGTGTGGTCATCGCTATTTGAGGGTATGAGGTGATACATGAATCTTTGCCCCATGTGGGTGGATGGTTTGGGTATGAAGATTTGGTAAGGTAAGATTTTTGAAATAAGTTCGCCCCATGTGGGCT
Organism: Euphorbia schlechtendalii; assembly: GCA_949673415.1. Taxonomy (NCBI): domain Eukaryota; kingdom Viridiplantae; phylum Streptophyta; class Magnoliopsida; order Malpighiales; family Euphorbiaceae; genus Euphorbia; species Euphorbia schlechtendalii. The sequence goes on along the minus strand of CATIWQ010077848.1, from coordinate 8,901 downwards.
TAGGTTCAAATATCAGGAGGGACATCACGTGATGTGGGAAACTTGATTTGAGTAGGTATTTGCCCTGTTTGGGTTACATGGCATGTGTGATTACACTGTGTGGGCTATGAGTTGGACGTTGAGTGGACATCTCATACGTAATTTATGGGATATATTATTGCCCCTTATGGACTAGGTGTCGGATGTCAAGTGGACATAACGTAGTAAAAGAAAGATATGTTAGCTCTATACGGGCTAGTAGTTTGATGTCAAGTGGACATCTATCTGAAAAGGGGTAAGTGATGTTTCATGATTCTAATAGGTTCATGTTGTCCTAGGGTAACAGGATCTCCTCTAATCCTAAGTGTGTGTGACGCAGATTTGGCATCATGATGAGAAGATGCTATGTTACATCATTTTGACATTATAAATGTGTGTGTTCAAGTGTCTGCACTAAAATTTGTGGTTAGCATAACATTTGTACAATAATAAGTACGTAGCACAAAGCGTGCAATGTTTAAACTTTTAACCATACAACTCCCGCGTGTAGGGTTTTTGGCTAGTCTCTATCCTAAGTTTGGTTCACCTTAGTACCATGAAGATACTAAGGAGCGTACCTGCAAGAAAATATAATGCATGGTCATTTGTTGGGTAACACCCTAGGGAAAATGCCTATGGTCTATTTACATGAGGTTTGTAAATGGGTTGTTGATGTAGAAGGTTCTTGTTGCACTAAAATAAACTCCAAGCCTCTAACGAGGGAGGTACATGCGTTATGGCAACAAGTTCTCCACCAGCTCAAGTACTATCTTTTCTTAGGGAGGCAGATTAGTAGAAGAGAAAGCTTCGCGGTAATAGGGGTACCATAGACTTACGGGTTAATATCTTCTATTGCAATGCGAAATTATAAATATGTCATAATTAAGAGAAAAAGGAATAATGTGATCAATAATTTTTGGCACTTATCCAAGATCTAAAACCTTTAAAAAATAAGTTTTCAGAAAAATCCCCAGCAGAGTAGCCACTATGAGAGGATGACACGGAGCGGTGGGCCGAGAGCGCGCGGGATGAGAGGCGTGGTCCATCGGGGTGTTTTAAAAGTGGGTCGGGGATCCGAAAAAGGTTTTGGTAGAGAGCAAAAACATTTAGATCGATGAAACCCAAATCCACCATCTCTTAGTGTGGATTTGCCACCTGGATTAGCTCTTTCCAGGAATTAGAGTCATGTGAGGCTTAATGTCTGGGGGACGGCCCACTAAGACACAGAGATTTGGGTCTGGGATAAGTTGTTTATTTCTTATGTGATCACATTATATTACATCTATATAAAACAGTATTTCTAAATTGCGCATATTCGCACTTACGTCGTTTTTGAGTTATTGTGAGTGATTTAACACGCATATGGAAAATAATAAAACCATACATAAAGAGATAAATAAATGTGGAATAGTAAAGATTAAAGGTTGCATAACCTCGGGGGATGCAACTGCCCGCTTAATCTATTAATTACATTCCCAAAAATAATATTTGCAGTATCCGAAGGAAAATAAAATCCTAGGCATACATTTAACCTGCATCCACAAAGGTTAGCAGGAGATATGACACATATATTCGATTTGATTTTGAGAAGGCCTCGTATGGCCTAATTAAAACATTGACGATTAAAAAATCTTATTTTAAATAAAAATGGTTCATTTTTATTTACACATATGTTGGTCAATTTTTATTAGTGAAAATGACCACATAGCAAATGTGAGGCCTGTTATCCGGGAATAATTTGTATTTCCTTCGTGGGGGTATTCTAATATGAATTAAAAAGAAATAAAAGATGAAGAAGAAAATTACAACATTGACAATAATGATAAATAAAATAATTCCTAGGTCCACAAATAAGATCAGAAAAAGATGAAGTAGACGATGAGTAAGGAATCCACGGTTCTAGGAACTCAGAAGCTTACCCTTTCGGCGTGAATCCACTTTGGCGTATTCGTATGATACCCGGGAGCGTTCCTCGTTCATTTTGATTTAGTTGCGGTTTAATTGGAAAATAAGTGTTTATTTATCCAAAAGATAATCAGACTCGGGTTCTAAATTTGTTTTAGACCCGAGAATATCTAAGGATTTGAGAAGAAATAGATGATAGAAATTTGATTTGAAGATGAAAAGTTTTGGAAAATCCAAACGTGTTTTGGATTCAAGAAAATATTTTTGTAGTGTTTTCCTCTGAAAATTAGATTCTTCTATGAAAATTCGAGCCCCCTTCAATCTAAAAAAATTTTAACTATTTAGAGGAGAAAACCCCAAAAATCCAAAAAAGGCAAGTAAGTTTGGCGAGGTCGCCCAAGAGTCTGGCGAGGCTCGCTAAATGTCGGCGAGGCAGGCTCCGAATCCGGTTTTCCACGACGTTTTCGGATATTTTTGTGTATTTTCATATTTTTTAATTAATTTCTAAATTTAAAGGAAAAAATTAAATAATTTTATTAGAAAAGTCCTTTTGAATTCAGAGACGAGGAAGACTCCCATTTGAAGATCATCGGACGGTCGAAAATTGTGTGTTTCAAGGATAAAAATCCTGAAAAGCTGTCATCATTGAACACGCGAGCTAGTAAAAAAATCCCGTGCTCACACTATGATTGCCAAATGTGATTATATCCACATATTAACAAATCATCAATAGCCCCAGATGAACGATGGAGGAAAATCAGCCTAATCCTGCATTCCTTTCATGGTTCTGTCAAGATAAGCAGGTTCTTTCAAGGATCTTTAATTCCATATCACCATCCCTCTTACCGCAAGTCATTGGAGCTCGAACTGCATAGGCATTTTGGTTAAGATTGGATTAGGCATATGCCTCTAGTTCAAAGGTTCAGGTTCAACACCTTAAGCAATAACTCCATTCCCTTATCAAGTCAATACCAAAAGTGTAACTAAGTAAATGCATAGGGGTGTTCAAAAACTAAACCTAACCGAAATGACCAATCGAACTTATGTAATTTGATTTATTTTGTTCTTTTTTCTGTCTAAATGGTTAGGTTTCGGTTGTCACGTTTATAGATTTTCGGCTAATTCGATCGGTTCGGTTTTAATATAAAAATAACCGATATAACCGAATTAATCGATTAACTCAATATATCTAAAAAATTAATTACATATATAAAAATTTAATCTACAAACTTAATTTCATTAAGTTTGTCATAACAGTATCATCACGCTTTTAAGACACTATTATTTCATTTTATTGCTTTTGTACAAAATATACATGTTAATTTATGTATGTAATGAAAGTGTTAGTGATAATTATATATAAAATAAATCGAATTTTAACAAGAAAATGAAAGAATAACAAAAAAATTTAATTGGTTAAATGAACCGAACTAACCAAACCGAATAATTCGGTTCGGTTTCAGTTACTTATCTATTTTGGTTTGGTTTCGGTTTCTATTTTTTCATCTATGAGGTTTTCGGTGTATTCGGTTCAGTTTGGTCATTGAATCGAAACAACCGATGAGCACTCCTATATATGCATCGCGCCAAATAGTTATCAGATCGTTTGGCCCCTTTTCAGAACCTGATTACTAAATATGATTTGGTTGATAGTATTTTGGATGGCTTACATGGTACTCTACGAGATATTTTCCGATCCTTTGGTACCCACTCTATTGGTTTTGATGATTTATTGAGCACTCTTTTCACTGAGGAATGCCATATTCTGCAAGAAAAATCAATTGTAGATGATGTGAATAGCCCCTCTACTCTCTACACAATGCGATAATCACCCGGAGGTAGTCATGGCCGATGTCGCGAAAGAGGACAGTCCCGTTAGGCCTATGATAACCAAAACAGTCAGAGCCAACCACCCTTTAACTCTGTGGCACCCAATTCTGTTGGGTACAAAATAGCCGCCAATACACGAGCTCACCACCAGACATTACCTTGTTTTGTTGCCACACCTATTAAGGTTTTGGCAACATGGCTCTGCCAGGTACAGAAACAACCTCCAACACATGAGCTCACCACCAGACATTACCTAGTTTCGCTGTAACACTTATCAATGTTTTGGCCACATGGCTCATCAATGCCCGACCCCTCGGTCTTCATCATATCGTAGCTCCACACCATCCTCTCATTAACCATAGTCAACCCTCAATTCGAACCCCAATGGTTCATGGACAGCGAGGCTACACATCAATTGACTACTGACTTAAAACACCTTAATCTTCATTCAAAATACTCTATACCTGAAGACGTCACCTTAGGTAATGGCTCTAATCTTCCTATCAAACATATTGGGTCCTCAATTATACCTGCATCTCCTACATTGTTACAATTATTTAATATCTTACATGTGCTTAGCTCTAAATCAAATTTTATATCCATTAGTACACTAACGAAGTCCAATGATGTTTTTGTGGAATTTTTTTGATAAACTTTTTATTGTGAATGACCTCAATTCCAAACAAATGATTCTTAGAAGCTCGAATAATAATGGTTTGTATTCTCTGCCATCGAGTGTTCGTGCTCCAGCTCGGTGTCATCTTACCTCTCTATTCACATGGCATGAGTGGCTTGTTCATTGATCTTCACCAGTTGTTAATCGTATTTTGAATAGTAATAGAATTCAGTTTGAGTCAAATAAAGGAGTTTCATCCTCCATTTGTTCTAGTTGTGATGTTAGTAAGAGTCATAAATTACCTTTTTTGTTATCTGAAACAAGTGTTTCTGGTCCATTGAATTTGATATTTTATGATTTATGGGATCCTTCTTCTATTAATTCATATGATGGGTTTTCCTATTATTTGCTTTTCTATGATACTTTTAGCAAGTATAGTTGGGTTTATTTTTTACATTACAAGTCAAAAGCTTTGACCACTTTAATTAAGTTTCGCTCTATTGTTGAAAATTCTTTGGTCATTCTATTAAAAATTTAAATTCTTTGGTCATTCTATCAAAATTTTTCATTCAGATAGTGGTGGTGAATACATTGCTATGCGTAAGTACTTTTTTTAAAATGGTATTCATCATTGATAAGTGAATAATTACACATATTATCTTGATATTTTCAATCATAAAACGATGTGGTTTAGAGTCATTTTATACTTCATATAAAATATTTCACGTGGTATGTAGTTGTTTCTGATGCAAGTGCAGAAACTAGGTGAATCTTGGGAGTGAAATGTTCAAAGATGGAATTCTATGCAAAAAGAGTGAAAAAGGTGCAAAAAGATGCGTGGAATGCAAGGAATTGGCTTAGGATCAAAGTTGTCAAAGATCGACAAAGTTGCAAAGAAGAACCATGAAGAAAAGCACATGTCACGATCGTGATTCCTGTTCGTGATTGGACAAATCACGTCCACGACTACCTATCACGATCGTGACTTGTCATTCTTCACAAGCAGAAAGTTACCAACTAATATTCACGATCGCGACTTGTGACGGTTGTGGATAACTCTTCTCAACTTCCAACCGCCGGATAAGAATGATCAACCGCCATCAACAGCCACCAACTGTCAGACAAAAAGACAACCTTTTAGGGATAATGAAGCCACAAAAAGGTGGCTATCCATTGATGATAAGTATGAAACCTTGCATCTATATACTTTACATCTTCTCTAATCTATTCATGCATCTATCTATTCATCAATCTACCATTCAAAACCTTTAACTCACTATATTTTCTTTCACCCCGTGACTCTAATTAATCCTTAGAAATGAATTCCTTCCCTGTGAGATCGATAACTTTTAAAACTACATCGCAATTGTATACTTGCAGTTATGATCATTTTTCTATTTGATAAGTGGTACTGACAAAACCTGTTCATATTTAGAACTTTTATATTATTAGTAGAAAAGTGGCGAACAATCATCGTATGTCTTGCCCTCACATTCCTAAACAAAATGGGAATGTAGAATGGAAAAATCGTCACATAGTTGAGACTAGCCTGGCCTTACATTGCGCAAACCAGCCGATGAAGTTTTGGACTTGTGCCTTTGATAAAGTAGCATATCTCATGTGCCTTCACTTAATAATTCAATACCGCATGCTAAATTGTTTCATTATGATCTTGACTATTTATCTTTGAGTGTTTTCAATTGCCTTTGCTATCCTTGGTTGCGTCCATATAATTCTCATAAGCTAAATTTTCGTTCTATCAATGCGTGTTCTTAGGATATAACAAACTTCACAAGGGTTATCGTTGCTATGATCCTATATCTAAAAAATTTTATGTCTCACTTCATGTTGTCTTTGATGAACAGGTGTTTCCTTTTTCTACACTAAGTGATGTGGCAACTCTAAAGTCTGTTGAGCCTCCATCAACTTAACCATTGAACACTATTCAACCTATGATTCAACCGTCAACCAGGTTCCTAACCAAACACCAAAACCTGAACCGGCTCAGCAAAAAAGCCTAGCACTACTTCATCTTCCTTCGTTGCAGTCCCTAAGCCGAAACCACACACAAAACCGAGAACACAAATACCACCCAAACCTCCACCAACTACTATATAGATGTTAACTAGCCAAGATTATGGCTCTCTCCCTAAACCAAGGTCACACAACACCATAACAACAGCCACGATACCTACTTGTTATACCAAAGTTATAAATTTTGATTGTTGGCGTCGTGCTATGGTTGCGGAATATAATGCTCTCATTATAATTGGTGCTTGGGAATTAGTACTGCAGTCTCAAGTTATGAATGTGGTTGGTTGTAAGTGGGTTTACAAAACGAAATTGAATCTTGATGGAAGTATTGAAAGATACAAAGCTCGGCTTGTGGTAAAGGGATTTCATCAAAGGCTTGGCCTTGATTATAATGATAAGTTCAATCCGGTGGTCAACCTGGCAATAATACGGCTTCTTATATCTTTGGCTGTGTCATATAATTGGTTAGTATTACTTTTGAATGTCTCAAATGCGTTTCTTCATGGCGATCTTGACGAGCCGGTCTATATGTCTCAACCGATTGGATTTATTGATAAGGACAAACCATCCTTTGTATATGGGCTTCGAAAATCTATTTATGATCTCAAGCAGTCACCTCGAATGTGGCATCATAGGCTCACCTCAATTTTACTTGAGTTCGGTTTCGTAGCTTCCAAGACGAATGTTTCTTTGTATTATTGGAAATGAGGTAAATCTGTAATTTTCTTCCTCATTTAAGTCGATGACATTTTAGTTCTTGGTAATGATTTAATTATGGAGGGTGAAATGATTTGCAATTAAGAACTTGGGTCTGGCAAAATTTTTCTTGGCATTGAATTGATTCGTTGAGAGGGTTCTTTGTCATGGAATCAACACAAATATTCGAATGATATTGTCACAAAAGCATTAATGATAGATTCAAAGGGTGTTTCCACTCCGGCAAGCCCTTCCATTCGGTTACATGAAGGTAATAGTCTGGTATTTAATGATGCAACTTTTTTTTGAAGTTTGGTCAGGGCATTTCAGTACCTCACTATTACTCGGCCCTATATTGCTTTTTCAGTACATAAGGTTGCCCAATTTATGCATTCACCAACGAAATCTCATTGGCAAACCTTAAAGCGAATTCTCAGATATATTCGGTCTACATCGTCTCATGTTCTTCGGTATACAGCTCAGCCCTCTGTTTCACTACATGCATTTTTTCTAATTCCGATTGAGCAGGGGATCCCGATGATTGCCGATCTGTTACGGGCTTTGCCATTTATCATGGCTCAAATATAATTTCATGGGCTGCTAGAAAATAAAAAACAGTTTCTTGGTCGTTTACCTAGGTGGAGTACAGGGCACTAGTAGCTGCAACTTCGGAACTTTCTTGGCTTGTTGTTACGGGAAATTCATATGCCTCTACGGAACACACCCGTCCTATAGTGTGACAATTTAAGTGTGACGTACCTCACAACAAACCCAGTTTTTTACAATTGAACGGAGCATCTTGAGTTAGACTTCCATTTTGTCCGTGAACGCGTGTCTAACAAGCAACTTGTGGTTCGTTATATCTCTATGGATGATCAAGTGGTAGATATCTTTACAAAGCCTTTATCATCATCCAGGTTTGCTGCTTTGCGTGACAAGTTGGCCGTGCTTGCCACCCTGGCTCAACTTGTGGGGGATGATAGACATTATATATATTAATAATTTATTATTGTATTATAGACATTATATATTCTGAATAGATTAGAATTCTAATTGTAATCATGTAAATAACCCTAATGTTATAAATACACAATCTCACTTAATGTTAAGAGTAGAGAATTCCCCTAGTAATACTGTTATCTATGGTAACTTAATTATGCTGTTTATATTTTCTCTATAGCCGCAACAAAGATATCAAAGTTAATTTTCGAACCGTAACTAATGTAATGAAAAAAGTTGGGAGTTACTACGCGTCGCCCGTTTTTACTTCGCGTCGCCCGTCCAAAAGACAAAAATACCCCCGAAGCAAAAAAAAATTTTTTTCACCCCTCGCCGGATTGTCAATTCCGGCGATTGTATAATGGCCGGCCGGATTTTCCGGCCAGCCCAGTTGCCGGCCGGAATAAAATTCCGGCCGAACCATATTATGGCTGAAATGTGGTTGGCCGGAATTTTATCCCGGCCAGCTTGATAGATGGCCGGAATTTTATTCCGCCGGAATAAAATTCCGGCCAACCACATTATTGGCCGAAATTTTATTTCAGCCATAATATGGTTTAGCCGGAATTTTATTTCGGCCAGTTTAACACTTGGCCGGAATACAATTCCGGCCAGCTATTTGGCTGACCGGAATACAATTTCGGCCAGCCACTTTACTGGCCGGAATAAAATTCCGGCCAACTGTTAAGCTGGCCGGAATAAAATTCCGGCCATTAAAATTCCGGCCAGCCAAATGGCCCCGGAATAAAATACCGGCCATAATATGGTTCGGCCGCAATTTTATTCCGGCCAGCCTCCTGGCC
>CATIWQ010077846.1:0-19832 GCA_949673415.1 Euphorbia schlechtendalii | reverse complement strand
TCCTTTCTCATCTATCTTATGATTTAATACTATACCTTCATTAACCATATAATGACATTTCTCCCAGTTCAATACCAAATTAGTTTCTTCAAATCTAGCAAGTACTTTATCTAAATTTTCTAGACATATCTCAAAAGAATCCCCATATACTGAGAAATCATCCATGAAAACTCCCATAATATCCTCCACATACTTACTAAAAATAGCTGAAACACACCTTTGAAAGGTAGCCGGAGAATTGCATAAACCAAAAGGCATTCTTCTATAAGTAAATACACCAAATGGACATGTAAAAGTGGTTTTGTCCTGGTTATCTAGCCTAATATGAATTTGAAAATATCCAGAGAATCCATCTAGAAAACAGTCTAATGCATGACCTGATATCCTTTCTAGCATTTGATCTATAAATGGTAAAGGGAAATGGTATTTCCTAGTGGCTGTATTTAATTTTCTGTATTCTATGCAAATTCTCCATCTAGTTGTTGTCCTAGTTGGAACTAAGTTACCTTTTTCATTCTGAACTACAGTAATACCTCCTTTTTTCGGAACACATTGAATAGGGATGACCCATTCACTGTCTAAAATTGGATAGATAATTCCTGCATCTAGCAACTTAATTATTTCCTTTTTAACAACTTCCTTCATGTTAGGATTTAATCTTCTCTGCCTTTTTATTCTAGGTTTACTTTCATTTTCCAAATTTGTGGAATGCATTACTATAATAGGGATAATTCCTCTAATATCTGAAATTTGCCAACCAATACTCCTAATTCTACCCTTTATTATCTCTAATAATGCTTCTTCCTACAGACTAGATAACTTACTAGAAATGATAATGGGTAGGGTACTGTTGCTTCCTCAAAATGCATACTTTAAATAAACAGGCAATTGCTTCAATTCTACTAAGGGTGGTTTATCTATAGAAGGTGGTATAGGATCATCTTCTCTAACTAATTTTTTGATTTCCGAGGAAAATTCTAAATTTTCAAGGGATTTTGATGTTGATTCTTCAAGAGATGTAACATGACATATTTCATCTACGCATGTATCAATTAAGTTATCAATCATGTAATCACCATAAAACTTATCCCAATGTATATTTGCAAACATTTTGACTCTAAACAAAATAACATAACAAGCAGATAAACATATAATTAAAATAAAAACAAAATAAAAATAAAGACGTACCGTAATCTCCAGCAATAAATCTCTAGAACGCACTTGCCTTCCTCGGACTTGATCTTTGGAATGCACGTGCCTTCCCCGGCAACTATGCCAAAAACTTGTTCGCCACTTTTCTACTGATAAGTTTAATAACTTTTTCATAAAGATTTTGGCTATATATTAATGGTTCCGAAAATTTGTTCACGTAAAGTATAAGTGTTGTCAATACCACTTATCAAGATAGAAAAATGATGATAACTACAAGTATACAGTTACGATGTAGTTTTAAAACATATAGATCCCACAGGGAAGGACCAGCTCTAAAGATCAACATGGAGTAAAATAATTTTAAGTTTTGGATAGGAGGATTAAAATGAAGAATGGATAGATATATGTATGGAAGATTAGAGATTTTAAATATATAGATTTTCCCTACAAAATAAGTATAGCAAAGAAAACATGCAAGTTCAACAAAGTTATTATGTTCACTAAACTAATATAACATAATCAGTTCTAGACACTTAGATGTTCAATGATTCACCATAGAGTAACACATGAAATGACTTTTCTAAATCTAGCGCAAATGAATGAAGATAATTATATAAACTTGGACAACAATATTACTATGCTTAGTACGGGTCACTCTCAAATAGCCACATTTAACAAGTTACCATTCCAAAAATGTTAGCTCACTAAATAGCTTTAAAATCACAGATCCAGTGATTATACATGATATTGTTAACCCCAAAACTACTCTTAAAGTTAACTCCAAAGCATATAACTTTATTAATATAAAAGACTTAACACAAAATACACATTATGACACATAAACATATCATAAACTTTGAAATAGAATGTATAAGTAGAAAGCAAAGAAAATTTGTAAGGTATGCAAGTGAAAGCCAAAGTTGATCAAACAGTATCCACTCTTTAATGGGAGTCATCAATTCCCGCAATTCCTGCGCCTGCTTTGAATTCGGTCTTGGCCCATATAGAACTTCCGTTAGGATGCTATTCTTTATGAATATAGAACAAATGAATGTTGAAGAACAAAAACTCTTATTGATAAGTGATTTGCAAGTATACTTATACAACAATCACTCAAATATATAGAGAAATCTAGTGCTCGAAACAAAGATTCGAATCACTTAAACATTTTCTCTCTAACACTTATGAACGTAGCGAAACTAGATATTTTATTCTCTATCTACACATACTATACGTAACCCTATAATTGCACTCTAATGCTACACTCCATTACACTGCATGAAATTTGTAAGGATTAGAGCTCTATTTATATAGTTCCAAGGGTTGCGTCTATCCAAACGAAGTGTTGTGTCCATTGGTGAAAGATTACATCACTTCATTATGATTGGTTGAGAAGATTCAATCTAATCCACAATTGATAGGCACTTTTTCATGATTGGTTGACTTCTGATAGGTGTCTTCTCATTGTTAGTTGATGGCGGTTGATCGCTCTAATCTGGCGGTTGGTAGTTAAGAAGATTTGACTAGAAAACCATCGGAGTCGCAACCGCGATATACAAGTCATGATTGTGAATACTTGTCTGGCAACTTTCTATTCTAAAGTATACAAGTTGTGACCGTGAATTGTGTTTTTCTTCAGAATTCTTCTTATAACTTTACCGATCTTTGACAGCTTCTACCCTAAGCTAAATCTTTAAGTTCCATGCATCTTTTTGCACCTTTCACTCTTTTTACATAGAATTACACTTTAGATCATTTTACTGCCAATATTTACCTAGTATCTGCATTTGCACCAAAAATAACTACATACCACGTGAAATCTTTTATATGAAGCACAAAAATGACTAAAACTATAGTGTTTAGTGTATAAAATTATATTGATAATATGTGTAATTATACACTTATTAAAAAGTTCCATAGATGCCAATAGGTTTATAAAACTTATAAAAGAAACCTAGCATCTAAGTTTAGAGCATTACTAGTTGATGTGTGCTTCTCTCTTTGATTTGGATGCGGCATTTCCTTAGAGCAATTTGACAGAACTCCATTAGCACAAGCCTCTAAACTAGGATAGACTCTATGATTTATCTACACTAATCTTCACCAACCAAAACCTCATTGAGGTAGTGTTAGACATGATGTATGCCTAGAGGCAAACAAGGTGATATGTCTTAATTAGTTATAATGTACAAATGATTTTAGATTATTTTTAATAATAATTAAGGCAACTTTATTGCTTATTAGTGTTTTCAATTTATTTATGTATCTCACTAGTATCATATATGCATAGTATTATATATATGCACATTGATAAGACAAATTTTGTGGATACTTCATAGCATAAAAGTGCGAGGACATAGTGGGAGCTATGTGGTGTGAGAACTCCACATACATGTTACTATGAATAGTCTAAATATCCCTAGTCATAGTTTCATTAGACTAGACATCAATGAAACTGATAGACTAGCATGTGTAGGCTTACTCCTTGGATTAGATCCAAGCAACTAATCTCACGAGCTGAAGGTGTTACTTGAGTTAACACATGAATGTATTATGGTAATACATTGAAGACCACTGTTAGACAAACACTCGAAAATAACTATATCCATGTGTTGGTGTCATGTCTTATTGTAGTAGCAGTACAAGTATCCTCAGACCTGAGATACTGGTTGCTTTATATAAGAATTCTATACTTTGGGTCATACTTATTCATACCCAGGAGATCAGGATGACACGAGTGATTATGGGTATAGTGATGATCATATGTTGGTAAGCCGAGTAGTCAAGATGGGATCCATCACTCCTAATATAGTGATATATTGGGAGATGTAACTCAGGGCCCCTTGTTGAAGTGACACACTCATAAACCTCTGATCATAGTATAAGATTGATAGAATGGGTTTATAGTCAATCTTCATACATAATGGCTGAGTGGTGTTCTTTGTGAACAAGTCTAATTCTAAGATAGCTACAGCTATTACATGAGTTGACACTTAATCCGAGCTCAATAAACTGGATAGTAATTAACCTGATGGAAGGAGTGTATTGTAATGGTTACTACTGCAGAACCGGATCAAGTCACAAGAACATGTTTTGTGTCAATAACCTTAGACCAATCAATTGAATATTATTAATAAGTAATCGATGAACACTACTTGAAAAAGAAAATGGCTCTTCTGCTCTATCTTTGGCGCATTTACCATGCACTTCTGGGTCTTGAGACTCTTTAGGAATCTTTTCCATTTTTTGGTTATGTATGGAAAGATAGATATAAAATGACACATGAATCGCCATTATGACCCTTCTTGGGGGTAGTATAGATGTCATTATGGGAGAAGTTGATCGTTGAAATGATAATTAGTATAATAGAAGTACAAGTTATTCATTCTTTTGCTAACTTAGCATTCCAAGTATTGGGGGATCATATGCCTTTGCTAGAAAGCCCATTTGATTGTTTAGAGCTATCAGGTTCCATATCGATCTATAACACTAAGCCTAAAGGTTTCTAGATGGGAAGCCAAGTTTAGGTTAACCTCTAACAGCTCAATACTTTGGGATCTTATGAGGTCACACACTTTGGGTCTTTATAAGACTAAGTAAAGAACTTTTAAATTGGGTTTATGCTGAGAATATCTGCTTGTCAAATTCGTTGGAAGAATTGCTAATTGATTAGACTGAATTAATAATTAAAGGGAATAAAAAGAAAATAGGAAAAATGCACTTAGCGAAGCAAGGGAATTTTTTTCGTTGTGAGTGGGCCCCAAAGAAATATGGGATGTTCAGAGTGAGGCCTGTGCAGATACCTCATGAGCTAAAAAGCTTACGCACCGCTAGCGCGCGGGGTAAGCCCGGGGTGCTAGCAGGTTGGAAGCCCACAAGGGCTGCCCATGGCAGTGCTTGGGTGGGCTTTCCTCGTGAGCTTGCTAGTGCGATGCATGGGATAAGCCCGCAAGCCCATGCTTACAGTACAAGGTAAGCTTGTTAGGGCTTGCCTTGTTGTGGGATCCACGGGTTCAAGTGACTTGCATGGCTTCCCTGCACAGTGGGATGGGAATATTCCCATCCCACTTTTTGTTTGAGGGGGAGTCAAACACTCCCCCTTTTCCCTATATATAGGCATCCCCTCTCATTATTTCATACTTCAGCTCAGCCTTTCTCTTTGAGTTCGACATCTCTTTCTTCATTCTTTGTGCGAGATCATTCATGAGTTTCTCAAAACAATGAAGAATTCTTTTGAAGGCTCTTTCTAAAGTGAGCCTTCTCAGTTTATATTTTCGGGTTGGCTTTCGAGTGGTCTAACAGCTGCTATTTACTAACGGGTTCTTTCTCAGCAAGGTTTTGGTCAGTGAAGATCCATGTGGATCAATCATAGAGGCTATCCTAGTTTGGAGGCTCATACTATGGAAGTTCTGCCAAATTTCTATAAGGGAAAGCCACATCTAAACTAGAAAGAGAAGCATATGTCAATTGGTAACATCCTAAACTTAGATACTAGGTTTCTTTTATAAACTTTAGAAACCTATAAGCATCTATGAAACATTTTAACTTAGATTATATCAATTATGACATGGTTAGGAGATCCTTTAGGTTAATTTTATGTTTTAAAATTCCGCCTTGCTATGTTGCATGTTTAATAACTGTCTTGATTAGCAAGCAAGTGGTATCAGAGCTTGCCTTATGCTATGCATGATCGATTATAATATGTTAAAATGATAGTTTCAATGAATTGATTAAAGTATGCTATGCATGACTTAGGATTCAATTCTTATTTTAGAAAATGATGTGATAACTAGATTAAGCTTTTGCTCAAACTTAGTCTAGGTGATTATCATAAAAATTAGCAATGTTTTACACACATGTAAATGCTTTAATTGAGGGTCATCCCATACTTCACTCAATTAAAGAATGAAATCTTTAAATCATAGTTGTCCGTAGTACAATGAATCGAAGTGCCCATCATTATTTTAGCAAGGATTGAACTTGGATGCTCCTTCACTTCAAGGGGGCCTCCCCTACTTGGAAATCTCCATCGGTATTAGATTTAAAAGTACCCAAGGGACTTTTATGACATAGTCACACGTGGTTTAAGTTGTTAAATTAAAACTTATAGACGTAGGTGAAATGACTTAAACATGGACCTTGTTTGTTTTGCATGCTATGTGGAGTCTTGGCATAATGGAATGATTATGATATACCAATCTTGAGCATGTTACCATAGAGTTAATAATTCCAAATAACTCAGAATTATTATTTTCATAATCATATCCATCGTATGAGACCTAGAATAGGGCGAGACCAGCGGAACCAATAAAATCCCCACAATAATATTAAGGCGGTATATAATCTTCCCATCACAAGTCATGATATGAACCTTATTAACTGATGTAAGCACATGTACAACATGCCTTTCCTTAACATGTGTTTGGTCATGAGACTAAATGGGGTTAATGCCTTAACCAAAATGGATTAGTTGTCTATTTGATTTGAGCTAATGCCAGATTAGAGACACATTTGAGGAGTCGTGCAATTGGGTAAGCACGTATTGAGAAAGAGAACTCAAATGAATTAGCAATTGCATGAGATGCAAATGGAAGAGTTCTAACCATGGTTATCTTGTCATGGCTTAACCTACTATAGCGGGGGTTATGATGAGTGGCCATGGATGCTACCTAACAAGGAAAATTGGTTGAACCAAATTTCTTGAATTTAAATAGAAGGGGCTATTTGAATATCGAGAAAATAGTAGGAATTATGTATTTAATTAAAGACCTTCACTCAATTCTTAACAACAAACTATATGGTTTAAACTTTACTAATTGGTTCAAAGCGGTGAGAATAGTCCTCAGATCTGAAAGGATAGCTTATGTTCTAGATGAACCCCTCCCTGATGAGCATGATGCTGAAACTGATGCCAATGAACATGAGGCATGGGAGAAGCATAGAAAAGATCATGAAATAGTGGCATGTATAATGCTAACAACCATTAATTATGAGCATCAGAAACATCATGAGAGTATGGACCTCGATACCATGATTCTCCATCTTTCTGTGAGCTCTTTTAAGAGCAGGCTAGGTCTAAGAGATTTGATACATCAAAACTCTTATTTGGAACAAAGATGCTGGCTGGCACTCCAGCACCACAACATGCTCTTAAACTATTATGTTATATAGAGAAGCTAACTCGACTGGGTTTTGTGATGGATCACAAAATAAGTGTGGATATGATTCTTACCTCATTAATTGATATTTATTCACAATTTGTGACTAATTATTATATGAACAATATCGATGCCACACTACCCGAGTTGGTCAACATGCTGAAAGTGGTAGAGCCTAAGATTCGAAAGGATCCAAAGGTTTTACTTTTGGTTGAGAAAACCAAACCTTCCAAAGGTGGGTCCCATTTTGGAAAGGGTCCAAGTGTTAAGAAGAAAATTAATAAGAAGAAGAAAAGAACTGTAAATGTCTGCTTCCGATGTAGCAAGGCTAGTCACTGGAAGAAGGATTGCAAGGTTCAGATTTGTGAACAAGTGAAATAGAAGCCAAGTGAGGCATCTTCAGGTATGTTCATGATAAAGAGTTTCTCTACAGTTCCCTATGAGTCTACTTGGGTGTTAGATACTAGTTGTGGTACTCATATCTACACTTATGTGTAGGGATTGCGGAATAGTAGTAGGCTTATAAAGAGGGAAATGGACCTAAGAGTTGGAAATGGAGCACAAGTTACTGCAATAGCTGTAGGAATATATAGCCTTCGTTTACCTAGTGACATAGTTTTAGTATTGAACAATTACTATTATATTCCTACTGTCGCTAAGAATATTATTTGTATTGCACTTTTAGAAATAGAGGGGTTTGAAATTTTATTTTCTAATAATAAATGTCAAATTCTACGCAATAATGTTCTTTATACTTATGGAATATTTATGGATGACATTTACGTTCTAGATACTAAAACTAAAATTATAAATATGAACATTGTTAAGAAATTGAGATTAGATAATGAGAAATCCTCATACTTATCGCATTCGTGTCTAAACCATATAAACGAGACTTGATTAACCAAGTTACACAAATGTGGATTCTTGGGCCCAATAGAATGGGAATTATATGGTGCATACGAACCTTTTTTAAAGGGGAAGATGACTAAGAAACTTTTCAAAGGAAAGGGATAGTGTGCCACTAGTACTTTGAAAATAATACATTCTGATGTATGTGGTCCAATGAGTGTTAAGGCACATGAGGGTTTCATCTACTTCATAACCTTTATCGATGATTACTCGCGATATGGTTATATGTACCCTATGGGGCATAAGTCTAAGAGTTTTGAGAAATTAAAAGTGTTCAAAATCGAAGTAGAGAAATAGCTTGGGAAAAGTATTAAGACCCTTCGATCTGATCGAGTTGGTGAATACTTAAGCCAAGAGTTTCAAGATTATCTAAGGGATAATGGTATTTTATCCTAGTGGACACCTCTTTATACACCCCAAAAAAATGGAGTATCAGAAAGGAGAAATTGAACCCTACTCGATATGGTTCGGTCCATGATGAGTCAAGTAGAACTCAGCAGATCCTTTTCTGGTTATGCACTTGAGAGCACGGTTTATATTCTAAAAAGAATGCCCTCTAAATCAGTTGATCAAACTCTATACGAATTATGGTATGGTAAGAAACCCACTCTTTCTCACCTAAGAGTTTGGGGATGTCTTGCTTACGAAAAAAGGATGAGTTGAGATAAGCTTGGTGCTAAGTCTAACAAGGGTTTGTTTGTAGCTTACCCTAAGTAGACTATAGGGCATATCTTCTTTGATCCCAAGGAAGAAAAATTCCTTGTTTCAAGAATAGCTCAATTCCTCGAGAAGGAGCATATACTTGCGAAAGCTAGTGGGAGCAATCTTGAGTTAGGGCTAAAGAAGATCAAACAGATAATCAACTGATTATACCTACACCTGTTACACGAGATAGTGTAAGCATGGAACAGCCTACTATAATATCGACATTGCGTAGGTTAAGATGGGCTCCAATCACTCCTAAGCGATACGGTTTTCTCATAACTACTGATAAACATCTTTTCGTTATGGATGATGATGAGCCCATGACTTATAGGGAGGTAATGGAAGGCTCGAATCTGACAAATGGTTAATAGCCATGAGGTTAGAGATGGATTCCATGTATGAAAATCAAGTTTGGAGCTTGATTAATGCTCCAAGTGGGATTAATCCCATAGGATGCAAGTGGGTTTTCAAGAAGAAAATTGACATAGGTGGCAACATAGTAACCTACAAATCAAGGCTGGTTGCAAAATGTTATAGTAAAGAAGAAGGCATTGACTATGATGAAACCTTTTCACCGGTGGCCAAGCTGAAGTCTATCAGGATACTCCTTACCATCGTCGCTCATTACGATTATGAGATTTAGTAGATGGATGTGAAAACAGCATTCCTTAACAAGAATCTAGACAGGGATGTGTATATAGCACAAGCCAAGGGTTTTACATCCAAGGATGGCTCTGAGGTATGCAAGTTGCAGAAGTCCATTTATGGACTCAAGTAAGCATCGAGGAGTTGGAATATTAGGTTTGACGAGATAATCCGAGAAATTGGTTTTGTGTCAATCACTAATGAGCCATGTGTATATAAGAAGGCTAGTTGAAGTGCGATCATTTTCCTTCTATTATATGTTGATGATATATTGCTGATAGGAAACAATATTCCTTTTCTTCAGATAGTTGAATCATGGTTGTCAAAGAAGTTCTCCATGAAAGACCTTGGAGAAGTAGCCTTTTTACTTGGTATAAAAATCTACTGAGATAGATCTAGAAGGATGCTAGGTCTTTTGAAAATTACATACATAGACAAGGTTTTGGCTAGATTTAACCTTGAGCAGTCAAGATATGGTTATCTCTCAATCTCTCACAAGATTAACCTTTCTAAATTTGAGTGTCCGAGAACAAAAGAAGAGAGACTATGCATGAATGGAATACCCTATACCTCAACGATAGGATCCATCATGTATGCTATGGTATGCACTCGACCTGACATCTCACATGCAATGAGCGTCACTAGCATATTTCTATCTGACCCTAGTGAGAAGGACTGGACGGCCGTTAAAATTATTATTAAGTACTTACATAGGACTAAGGATATGTTTTTAGTAGATGGAGAAGATGATCTCACTTTAGAGGGAACACCGACATGAGTTTTCAGTCTAACAGGGATGATTATAAGTCCTAGTCGGGGTATGTGTTTATGTTAAATGGAGGGGCATTTATTTGGAAAAGTTTCAAACAGGATATGATTGCCTATTTAACCACAGAATCATGTGGTGTCCAGCATTGTAAATTCGAATTTAGTATATTGGGATAATAATAGGGTTATTGCTCAGGTAAAGTAACCATGGTCTCATTAGAGAAACAAACATGTACTCAGAAAGTACCATCTCATTCAGGAGATAGTAGCTAGGAAAGATATAAACTTAGAATACATTCCAATGAAAAGAATCTAGCAGATGGGCTAACTAAGCCATTGACTCAAGCTAAACATGACCAGCATGTTAACGAGTATGGCTTGAAGCACATGGGTAGTTAGCTCTAGTGCAATTGGGAGATTGTTAGACATGATGTGTGCCCTAGAGGCAATTAGGGCGATAAGTCTTAATTAGTTATAATGTAAGTAGTTTCATATTATTATTAATAATAATTAAGGCATCTTTGTTGCTTATCAATGTTTTCAATTTATTTATGTATCTCGCTCGTATCATATATGTATAGTATTATATATATATATATATGCACATTAATAAGACAAAGTCCATAACTACTTCATAGCGTAAAAGTGCGAGGACATAATGGGAGCTATGTGGTGTGAGAACTTCACATATGTGTTAATATGAATAGTCTAAATATCCCTAGTCACAGTTTCATTGAGACTAGACATCAATGGAATGGACAAACTAACATGTGTGGGCTTCTAATTGGATTAGACCAAGCAGTCGATCTCACGAGCTGAAGATGGTACCTTGAGTTAACACATGAATGTATTTAGGTAATTCATTAGAGACCGCTATAAGACAAACACTCGAAAATAACTATATCAATGTGTTGGTGTCATGTCTTATTGTAGTAGCAGTATAAGTATCATCAATCCTAAGATACTTGTTGCCTTAAATAGGTGTTGGTATACTTTGAGTCATACTTATTCATACCTTGGTGATTAGGATGACACGGGTGATTACGGGTATAGTGATGATTATATGTTGTTAAGTCGAGTAGTCAAGATGGGATCCATGGCTCCTGATATAGTGATATAATGGGAGGTGTACCTTAGGGCCCCATATTGAAGTGACACACTCATAAACCTCTGATCAGAGTATAAGATTGATAGAATAGGTTTCTAGTCAATCTTAATACATAATGGCTAAGTGGTGTTCTTCATGAACAAGTCTAATTCTAGGATAGCTACGGCTATTACATGAGTTGACACTTAATCCAAGCTCAATAAACTGGATGGTACTTAACCTAATGGAAAGAGTGTATTGTATTGGTTACTACTGCAAAGCCAAATCAAGTCACAAGCACGTGACATTCCAAGTATCGAGGGATCATACGCCTTTGCTTGAAAGCCCATTTAATCGTCTAGAGCTATCGGGTTCCATATCAGTCTGGAACAGTGAGCCTAAAGGTTCCTGGATGGGAAGCTAAGTTTAGGTTACTCTCTAATAGCTCAATACTTTGGGATCCTATGAGGTCACACACTTTAGATCTTTATCGGACTAAGTAAAGAACCTATAGACTTGATCTATGCCAAGAATATCTGTTTTCCGAATTCATTGGAAGAATTATTAATTGGTTAGATCGAATTAATAAGTAAAGGGAATAAAGCGAAAATAAGAAAAATGCATGGAGCGGAGCAAGGATATTTTTCCCATTACAAGTGGGCCCAAAATGAACATAAGATTTTTGGAGAGGGGCCTGCGCGGTTGCCCGCGAGCTCTTTAGCTCGTGGCCTGCTAGCGCGAGGGGTAAGCTTGCGTGCCCTAGCAGGCTACAAGCCCCTAAGCATGGGCTTGCAGTAGGCCCACAAGCTCATGCATGTGGCACAAGGCAAGCTTGCTAGGGATTGCTTTGTGATGGGATCCATGGGTCCAAGTGACCCACGCAGCTATCCCGCTAAGTGGGAAGGGAATCCCATTTTGTGTTTGAGGGGGAGTCAAATACTCCCCCTTTTCCCTATATATAGGCCTCCCCTATCTGATTATTCCACACCTCAGTTCAGCTTGTCTCTC
This sequence comes from Euphorbia schlechtendalii, assembly GCA_949673415.1. Classification (NCBI taxonomy): domain Eukaryota; kingdom Viridiplantae; phylum Streptophyta; class Magnoliopsida; order Malpighiales; family Euphorbiaceae; genus Euphorbia; species Euphorbia schlechtendalii. The sequence continues at coordinate 7,397 of CATIWQ010077846.1, read as the reverse complement.
TGAGTTCATGTTCGCCACTTTTCTACAGATAAGTTTAATAGTTTGTTCACAAGATTCGACTATATATCAATGGTGCCAAAAACTTGTTCACAAAAAATATAGGTGTTGTCAGTACCTCTTATCAAATAGAAAAATGATAATAACTGCAAGTATACAGTTGTGATGTAGTTTTAAAAGATATCAAACCCACAGGGAAGGACTAGTTCTAAAGATTGAAAGGGAAGATAAAATAAATAAAATATAATAAAGTAAAGGTTAGAAAAGAAGGATTAGAATGAAAAATGAGTAAATATAGGTATGAAAGATTAGAGAACCTAAATATATAGATTCCCCTATGAAAAAAGGATAATAGAGAAAACATGCAAGGTCATCAAAGATATTATGATCACTAGATTAATTTAATAGACTCGGTTCTAAACATTCAGATATTCAATTACTCACCGTAGAGCAACACATGAAATGACTTTTCTAAATATAGTGCAAACGAATTGAGACGATTATATGAAACTGGATAACAATATTACTATACTTAGTACAGGTCGCTCTCACATAGCCACATTTAGCAAGTTACCATTCCAAAAATGTTGGCTCACTAAATAGCGTTATAATCACAGATCCAATGATTATACACTATCTCGTTAAACCCGAAACTACTCTTAAAGTTAACTCAAAACCATATAACATTATTAATATAAAAGGCTCAACATGAAATACACATTATGAAACATAGACATATCATAAACTTTGAAATAGAAACTATAAGTAGAAAATAAAGTAAAGTTGTAAGGTTTGCAAGTGAAAGCTAAAGTTGATCAAACCGTATACACTCTTTAATGGGAGTCGTCAATTCCTGCAATGCTTGCGTCTACTTTGAATCCGATCTCGGCCCATACAGAATCTATGCTAGGATGATATTCTTTGTGAATATCGAATAAACAAATGTTGAAGAACAAAAACTTTTATTGATAAGTGATTTGTAATTACACCTATACAACAATCGCTCGAATATGTAGAGAAATCTAGTGATCGAAATAAGGATTCAAATCACTTAAACATTTTCTCACTAACACTTATGAACGTAGCGAACTCTCTATCTATACACACACTATATTTCTCTATAGTTGCACTCTAATGTTCCTTCTCTGGTGGTGCATGAAATTTGTAAGGTTTGGAGCCTTATTTATAGAGTTCAAAGGGTTATGTCTATCCAAACGAAGAGTTGTGTCTATTGGTGAATGATTGCATCTCTTCATTGTGATTGGTTGAAAAGCTTTGGTATAATCCATAATGGATAGGCACCTTTTCATGATTGGTTAACTTCTGATAGGTGTCTTATCATTGGTAGTTGATGGCGGTTGATCATGCTTATCTAGCGGTTGGTAGTTAAGAAGATAAAACCAGAAAATAGTCCAAGTTGCGACTTCGATATATAAGTCATGACCATGAATCTTTGATTGGCAGACTTCTATTTCTGAAGTATACAAGTCGTGAACGCGAATGATTGTTGCGATTGTGAATTGAGTTTTTCTTCAGAATTCTCCTTGTAAATTTGTCAATCTTTGACAACTTCAATCCTAAGCCAAATCTTTAAGTTCCACGCATTTTTTTGCACCTTTTTCACTCTTTTTTCATAGAATTCCACTTTAGATCATTTTATTCCCAAGGTTTGCCTAGTATCTGCATTTGCATAAAAAACAACTACATACCACGTGAAATCTTTTATATGAAGTATAAAAATGACTTAATTCATAGTTTTAAATGTATAAAATTAATATGATAATAAGTGTAATTATACACTTATCAGTTCAACATCTCTTTCTTCGTTCGTTGTGCGAGATCCTTCATGAGTTTCTCCAAATAGCAAAGAATTCTATTGAAGGCTCTTTCTAAAGTAAGCCTTCTCAGTTTATATTTTTTGGTTGGTCTTTGAGCAGTCTAGTAGCTACTGTTTACTAACGGGTTCTTCTTAATGAGGTTTTGGTCAGTGAAGGTCCGTGTGGATCAATATTAGAGGCTATCCTAGTTTGATGGCTCGTGCTAACGAAGTTCTACCAAATTGCTCTAAGGGAATATCACATCCAAATGAGAAAGAGAAGCACGCGTCAACTAGTAATTTCTTAAACTTAGATGATAGGTTTCTTTTATAAGCTTCCTAAACCTATAATCATTTATGGAATGTTTTAACTTAGATTATATTAATCATGGAATGCTTAGGGATCATTTAGGTTAATTTAGTTTTGAAATTTTACCTTACTATGTTGCATGTTCAATAACTGTCTTGATTAATTAGCAGGTAGAACCCGTTAGTAGACAGCAGCTGCAGAACCGCTCGAAGACCAACCTGAAATATAAACTGAGAAGACTCACTTCAAAATAGAAAAGCCTTCTAAAGAATTCTTCTTTCCTTGGAGAAACTCGTGGAGGATCTCACACAACTCACGAAGAAAGAGATGTCGAACTAAGAGAGAAAGGCTGAGCTGAAGTAATGAATAATGAGAGAGGGGAGTCTTATTTATAGGGAAAGGGGGAGTGTTTAACTCACCCCTAGAACACAATTTGGGATCAGAATATTCCCATCCCACAAGCGGGTTAGCCACGCGGGTCACTTGGACCCGTGGGCTAACCCATAGCTCCCATAACAAGGCAAGCCCTAACAGGCTTACCTTGTACCGCAAGCATGGGCTTTTGGGCCTTTCCACAAGCCCATGCTTGCAAGCTTGCCCATGTATCGCGCAAGTGCTGCCATGGGCAGCGCTTGCGGGCTTGCAGCCAGCTAGCTCTCGCAGTCTTACCTCGAAAGCTAGAGGCCTGTGAGTTTTTGAGCTCACGGGGCAACCGCACAGGCCCCACTCTGAACATCTCGTGCTCATTTTGAGCCCACTCAAAATGGGAAAATGCCTTTACTCCACTCCGTGTAATTTTCCTTATTTTCTCATTATTCCCTTTAATTATTAATTTGGTTCAACCAATTAATAATTCTTCTAATGAATTCGACAAACAAAATATTCTTAGCATAGACCCAATCTATATGTTCTTTACTTAGACTGATAAAGGCCCAAAGTGTGTGACCTCATAGGACCCCTAAGTATAAAGTCGCTAGAGGTTAACCTAAACCTTACTTCCCATCTGGGAACTTTTAGGCTCAGTGTTCCAAACCAATATGGAACCCGATAACTCTAGACGATCAAATGGGCTTTCTAACAAAGGCATATGATCACCCGATACTTGGAATGCTACATGCCTATGACTTGATCCGATTCTGCAATAGTAACCAATACAATACACTCCTTCCATCAGGTTAAGTACCATCCAATTTATTGAGCTCGGATTAAGTGTCAACTCATGTAATAGCCATAGTTATCCTAGAATTAGACTTTTTCACAAAGAACACCAGTCTCCATTATGTATCAACATTGAATAGAAACTCATTTTATCAATCCTATACTCTTATAAGAGGTTTATGAGTGTGTTACTTCAACGAGGGGCCCTAAGGTACATCTCCCATTACATCACTATTTCAGGAGCGATGGATATAATCTTGACAACTCGGCTTACCAACATATGATCATCACTATACCCATAATATTCTACATCATCCTGATCATCAGGGTATGAATAAGTATTACCCAAATTATAGCAACTCTTACGTAAGGTAACCAGTATCTCATTTTTTAGGATACTTGTACTGCTACTACAATAAGGCATGACACCAACACATGGATATAGTTATTTTTGAGAGTCTGTCTTACAGCGATCTCCAATGTATTAACCAAATACATTCATGTGTTAACTCAAGGTACCTCCTTCATCTTGTCAGATAGGTTGCTTGGATCTAATCCAAGGAGTAAGCCTACACATGCTAGTCTGTCCATTCCATTGATGTCTGGTCTATATGAAACTATGAATAGGGATATTTAGAATATTCATAGTAACACGTATGTGCAGTTCTCACACCACATAGATCCCACTATATCCTCTCACTTTTACACTATGAAGTAGTCATGGACTTTATCTTATCAATGCTCATATATATAATACTATACATATATGATACAAGCGAGATACATAAATAAAAATAGAAATACTAATAAGAAACAAAGATGCCTTAATTATTATTAATGATAATCTAAAATCGTTTGTACATTATAACTAATTAAGACATATCACCCTAATTGCCTCTAAGGCATACATCATGTCTAACAAATTCGATGATGGGTTGGACTATAACTTCGATATCCTTTCTGGTGTGGTGCATGTCCAAAAAAGATGCATTTAAGTGCATGGGGATCGAGTTTGGATTGGTCATTTTTTGGGATTTGTACAAAAATAGAGCAACTGAATATTCGGGGCAGAAGTGTAAGGTGGGAAGGTATCTCTATTTGGGTTTTTAGAGTTTGGAGTGGTGTTTTATAATCAAGTATTTTTGTGGGTAATTGATTGAGGAGATATATCGATGTCGCGATAGTTTCTGGCCAAAAGGATTTGGTAATATTCTACTCAATCAATATGACTCTTGTCATCTCAAGAAGTATTCCTTTTTTTCATTCGGCTACCCCATTTTATTGAGGTGTATTTGGGTAAGTTGTTTAGTGGATAAGGTTATTGGTTTTGAAATAAATTTTCATGTCACGGTTAATATATTCCCTCCCCCCATTATCGGATCGAAGAATTTGAATCTTTTTCTTAAATTTGGTTTCGACCATGTGAAAGAAATGAACAAATTTTTCATAAACCTCAGATTTTTGTTTTAGAAAGTATACCCATGTCATTCAAGAATAATCATCAATAAACAACACAAAGTATTAGAACCCATTAGATGGTGCTGCTGGGCCCCAAACATCTGAATGTATGAAAGAAAACATGTCTTTTACCCTAGTGTTATTTGAAACAAAAGTACTTAGATGGCTTTTGGCCAAAACACAAGTTTCACAAGTAAAATCCATATTATTTTTGAAATTTGAGGGGAATAATAAATGAATGTAACTAGGAGATGGATGACCTAGACATCGGTGCCATAACTAGAGTTGAGTATGATGAGACACTTGAGAAAGTGGGGCAGTTCCTTAATGAGTTACTTCATCAACATAGTACAAAGCCCAATGATCTCCTTCGTATGAATGTCTTACAAAAGGCAAAAATGAGGATAGATTAGTACAACATAGTTGAGTTCCCAAGTTATTTGGCTCAAAGATAAAAGTTTGCAAGATAGGATGGGGACATAGAGGTAATTTTTTAGTGTAATTTTGGGAGAGATTCTTCGGCTAGACCCTTATTTGCGGTTTCAATGTGGGTTTGAGAGGGAGGTTTGGGTTCTACAAGGTCTGATAAGTCATGGTTCATAGTGTCTGTGGCCCCATAATCCAAAATCCATAGGGTTGAATTGGATTTTATTTGGTGGGCTTTTGGGTGGGTTTGGTTTTTTGTATTTAGGTTTAATGGGCTTGGTTGGGCTAGTAGTTGACGATTTTTTGTTGATTTATTTTGGTTGGATAGGGTAAAAATTGATTAAGGGGATATGTGGGCTTGGGTTAAAATTTTTTAGGTTAAGTGGGTTTAGAAGATCAGATAGAAGTGAGTGGGGTGAGTGGATTTGGGCTTTGGCTTGGGGTTGGCTGGCCATTTTGTTAAGGTGTAGGTTACAAGGGTTTGGTATATAAGTTGGCCTCATTTCCTCTTCTCTGCCATTTTTAGGGTTTATAGTTGTACCGCGGCCCTCTACTCTAAAGCTTTGAATCCTACTGTTGTCATGATGTTCGCTGGCATAGTTGGGTTCTCCATTACTGTAGCCTCCACCACTGCTCCTGGTAGCCTCACGGTTGCCGACGACTTGGTCGTTCTCAGTTCCGTTTAAAATTCCAATGGTGTCCTAAGCTTTGGCCCCTTTCCGATCCTTCCACCATAGCGGGTAACACACTAAATCAAAGCACTCCTCTTTTATATGTTAATGTTATTTGAAATGAACACTGTCAGGATCCGAGAGTCTTCAGTCTGGGGTAATAATGAGCACACAAGGGAATGATATACTTCATGGGATTCCCAATTATATATCATTCACTTAACTCCATGTGGGATACTCAACTCACACTTACCCCAACAATCTCCACCTCAAGTGTGAGTTATCACTACATTTGAGTTAAGACCGTGCTCCCCCTTGAGCACAACCTCGCTCAAACAAGCTACGTTGGCTCGATACCACATATCAGGATCTAGGGAAACAATGAGCACACAAGTGAATGATACAATTGATAAGTGTATAATTACACTTACTATCACATTAATTTTACACATTAAACGAGATAGTTTTAGTCATTTTTATACTTCATATAAAAGATTTCACGTGGTATGTAGTTATTTTTTATGCAAATGTAGATACTAGGTAAATCTTGGAAGTAAAATGAACTAAAGTGGAATTCTATGAAAAAAGAGTGAAAAAGGTGCAAAATGATGCGTGCAACTTGAAGATTTGGCTTAGAATCGAAGCTGTCAAATATCGGTGAAGTTACAAGGAGATTTCTGAAGAAAACTCAATTCATGGTTATGACAATGCCTCGCGATCGTGACCTGTTCACTTTAAAAACAGAAATCTACCAATCAAAGGTTCACGGTCGTGAATCACATATCGCGGTCGCGACATGGACGGTTTTCTGGCATTATCTTCTAAACTACCAACCGCCAGATAAGTATGATCAACTTCCATCAACCGCCATCAACTACCAATGAAAAGACACTTATCGGGAGTCAACCAATCATGAAAAGGTGCCTATCTATTGTGGATTGAATCAAAGCCTCTCAACCAATCACATTGAAGAGATGCAATCTTTCACCAATGGATGTGACTCTTCGTTTAGATTGATGTAACCCTTGAAACTCCATAAATAGGGCTCTAAATCCTCAACAATTTCGGGTGGTATGCCTTCAGTGCAATAAAGGAAGTGTAGAGAAAAAAAGAGTGTAAATATAGTGTGTGTATAATTAGATTCGCTACGTTCTTAAGTTTTAGCGAGAAAATGTTTAAGTGATTCGAATCCTTGTTTTGATCACTAGATTTCTCTATATTCTCGAGTGATTATTGTATAAGTGTACTTGCAAATCACTTATCAATAAAAGTTTTCATTCTTCAATATTCGTTTGTTCGATATTCGCAAGGAATAACATCCTAGCGGAGGTTCTGTACGGGCCAAGACCGAATTCAAAGTAGACGTAGGAATTGCGGGAATTGATGACTCCCATTAAAGAGTGGATATGGTTTGATCAAATTTAGCTTTCACTTGCATACCTTACAACTTTGCTTTGCTTTCTACTTATACTTTCTATTTCGAAGTTTATGATATGTCTATGTATCATAATGCGTATTTCGTGCTAAGTCTTTTATGTTAATCAAGTTATATGCGTTGGCA
>CATIWQ010077802.1:0-18301 GCA_949673415.1 Euphorbia schlechtendalii | reverse complement strand
TGAAGAGAACGATGAGGTTGAGTGAACTGCTTGTTATTCTTTAATTGAACTGATGTTGCACATTGAACTTACTATGTTTTTTAAGAAATTTCGAATATGGTTGTTAATCATGGTGTTAGGGATTTTTTGTTTATTTGATTCTTCTACTGCTATACATTTATACCAGTGCATTTTAAGAATAAACAGTTGTATAACTATACACATTATACAACATAACTATACAATAGTTGCAAAAAACCATACACATAACACATTATGCACTCGCAACCATATTATAGTATCTTAACTCATACATATCAACGTATAAGTGCTATATACATTATGCAATTACAGCCATACATACAGTAGCAATAACCATACAAATATAAATGAATAATGTATATAAAGCAATTAGAACCATACAACAAATGCAAAAAACCATACATATCAACGTGAACAATACACAACATTGAAGTTACTATGTTTTTTTAAGAATTTTCGAATAAGGTTGTTAATCAGGGTTTTAGGGATTTTTTTTTAATTCTTCTACTGCCATACATTTATAACAGGGCATTTTAAGAATAAACAGTTGTATAACTATACACATTATACAACATAACCATACAACAGATGCAAAAAATCATACACTTTACCATGCAACATAACCATGCAACTATACACATTATACAACATAACCATGCAACTATACACATTATGCAAGTACAACCATACATACAAAAAGCAATAACCATGTATATAAAAAATGAACAATATATATAAAGCAACTAAAACCATACAATAAATGCATAAAACCATACATATCAACTCGAACAATACACAACATACAGTATGGTTTATATGTATGGTTTATAATTTTATCTCAACCAACACATATCAACGTATAATAACTGTATACATTATGCAAGTATACACGTTATGCAAGCAATAACCATACATATAAAAAATGAACAATATATATAAAGTAACTAAAACATACAATAAATGAATAAAACCATGCATATCAACTCGAACAATACACAACATACAGTATGGTTTATATGTATGTTTATAAATTTATCTCAACCCACACATATCAACGTATAATAACTATATACCTTATGCAACTATACACATTATTCAAGTACAACATACATACAAAAAGCAATAACCATGCATATAAAAAATTAACAATGTATATAAAGCAATTAGAACCACACAATAAATGCATAAAACAATACATATTAACGCGAACAATACAAAGTAAATGTAGTTACTTATACGAATAAAAAGGAATATAGAATAACATAAAAAAATAAAAAAGTTGTACTACAAAAAAGAAATGTTGTTTAACATCCTACTTTGAACAAAAAAAATAATAGCAAAGATAAATAAGAAAATAATACAACAAAAATATTGTTTAATATCCTACTTTGTATGCCTACGAGTTCTCCTATTGTGACCGGGAATCCCACAAGTGCTACAACGTATTGATAAGCAGTTTTATAAACATATCATGCGCTTCTCCCCATTCAATATTGTCTTCATTGTACTCATAATCAATCCCCACTTGTACATTGATAGGACATGGTTCATCAACAACTGCAAAAAAAAGAAACAACAAAAATAAATGTATTATAATGTATGTTTACATTTGAATTAGTATCCATACATAATAGTTAGAAAACATACGCATCCTAGGCCTAAAGCGTAAAACCATACACATGATAAAGCGCAAAACCATTCAAATCAAAACATAACCATACAATAACAAAAATAAAACCGTACACGTTTTCATTTTATGAATATAACTATACACATTCTAAAGCGCATAACCATTCAAACCAAAACGTAACCATACAACAAAATGCATAAAACCATTCAATTGTTTTCGAAAGTTAAAACCATACACGTTTTGATATTATGAATATAACCATACATATTCTAAAGCGCAGAACCATACAAACCAAAACATAACCATACAACAGAAAGCATAAAACCAATCAATCAATTCGGAAAATTAAAACCATACACATTTTGATATTATGAATATAACCATACACATTCTAAAATGCAGAACCATTCAAACCAAAACATAACCATACAACAGAATTCATAGAACCATTCAATTATTTTTGAAAATTTAAATATAACTTTTGTTTAAAAAAACATGCACCGGGAGGATGCACGGTTGTACATGTTCATTCATCGTCAAAGTTGTAAAAAGTGGATATTCCATTGGATCAACCATGCGAAATCGAGTCCGTAAATAGAATCGAAATGATATATCATCGAAAATTTTCATTGGATTTGATCTGGAACGAAGCTGAAATTGAATCAATAAATTGACATTCGATGGATCTAACATCAAACTGTAAAAAATAACGAGCTGCAATTCTCTGAAAACTCGTTTTTTTATTGATAACAATTCCGTAATCACTATAATCAGCGAAATCCTTCTCGGGAGTCCAATAACCATTGTGATAGATAAGGATATCAATTTCCTCCATTGCAGATTAGACAGGGAACCATATGAGACAAAATCCGTGGATAAGATATGGGAGGAATCCGAAAACAAGATGAAGCAACAACACAGATTCAATAATGGACGAAATAGAGAAGATAATGCAACAAAAACGTTTTTAATTTGCAGATGAACGTGATGAAGCAACAACACAGATCCAAGAAGATGAAGCAACAACACAAATTCAATAATGGACGAAACAGAGAAGATAATGCAACAAAAACATTTTTAATTTGTAGATGAACATAATGAAGGGACAAATCAGAGAAGAAGAAGCAAGAAAAACGTTTTTATTTTGCAAATAAACGTGAACAGTTAATTGAATATGGAAAAATCTTTCTGATAAGGGAGAATCTCACTAATTAAATAACTGCCATAATCAAAATTAATTAAAAAGGAAGAAATTGAAATAATTGAAACTCTATAAAGAGGTATTAATCATTTAATAAAGGGTAATTTATTAAAATAAATATTAAAAATAGGTAATTAATTAATAAGATTTCAAATGAGGTATTTTATTAAAGTGAAACCCCAAAAGGGACAAAAATCACAATTTCTCTTAATTTTTTAAAACACATGAAGGTATTAGTGTATTATGTCAAGCCCGGAGTATGTTATAATTATTTACCCTTTAATTATTTAAAGATTAATTCGATATTTTTAAATATACTTTTAAAAGGCTTTTTGTAACCTTTATTTTGATTTTTTAGCATAAATTTCAACTTCATGTTACATATCCAACAATGATTAAAAAAAGCAAATTAAACATAAAAGAACTTTATTCTAATTTTTAAAACTAAGGTAAATTGTAGGAATGTTTGACAGTGCCATAAAATGTTTTCTTTGTAGAGAGTAGCCATTAATTTATTGTTTTATCATTGTATGAATACGAACACGATTCAGTACCTATAAAAACAAACAAATTTTGAAAATATGAAAAACTGTATAAAAAAGAGAAAATTTTATTAATAGGCATATATGCAAAATTATATAAAGGAGATGTTTAGGGCTTCTTAAACATTTTTGTTATTTTGCTTCTTCTTTTCCTCATACAAAACTTATAGAACAACAAAATTTGTTGGTAACAGAGTAACAGCTAGCAACTAATGACATACAGTTATGAATGAATTATTATTTAATGTACAATCCAATAAATTAATTTTTAAAAAAGTTTATTAATTATTTACTTTCATTGCAATCTAATAATTCTGACAATAAAACATAATTCAAATGCTTTATATCCTGAAAAGCATCAAAAATATATTTTTAACATTATGAGAGGGGCCTGAAGGCAAAGAAAACATTGATATCTACGTTTATGCAATGTAGTTGGGCTTAGAACCTCTACATCCATCCATTTCGAGTACTTGTTATGGGCCCAAAATTTACACATTCAAACCCATTGCACTTGTTAGGGCCCAAATTTACACATTCAAGCTCACTGCACTTGTTATTGGCTAAGTCTTGTATATCACCATTAAATTAAATAAAATTTCGGTGTGAAAAATATTTTTTCCTTACGCAAACTGTTCAGTGTTTTTTTAGGGTTAATGGATCTACACCCCCTGAAACTTGTCCAAAAAGGGCCGTTGCCATCATGAACTTTGAAATGTGACAGGTAGCCTCATGTACTTGCCTAAAACGCATCACTTTACCCCCTTTTGCTGACCTGGCTTGCTATGTAAATGACCATCAAAATACATGCGCGTAAAGTATATTGATGGAATAAAAAATGAATACAAAAAATCCATAATATTCGTATTCTTACAATTCAAAATCCTTAATATATGTTCATCTTTTTCAAAATTTCATCTCTATTCTAAATTTTTCTTCAATTAATCATAATATTGTATTGATTCTTGACCAGTCGTGTTCATCTTCTTGTTCTTGAAGCCGATATTTTTACGAGGGGGTAAAGTGACACGTTTTAGACAAGTACAAGGGGTTATCTGTCACATTTGAAAGTTCAGGGTGACAACAGCCCTTTTTGAACAAGTTCAGAGGGGTGTCAATGCATTAAGCCTTTTTTTACGGTGTTTTTCACAAAGTTATATCATTATTTTTTTCTTTCTAGCCATTGGATCGATCTTCTCTCCACTAATCCAGTGATAATAAAGGGTAAAGTACGATAACTTTACAAAAAAAACAAGTCACTTTAAAATTTCCTGTAAATGTTATATCAGTATGTTAATGATCCATAATTAGTGACTTGGATACATAAATAATAAGAGGAATACTAAAATTTTGTGGTACTTCTCTCCGTATTTCGTATTGTTTACTTGTTTATGTATTCATCCAATTTATATTCTTATTTATTTAATTATTTATAACAGTAATTAAATGAAATCCAAAATTTTTAAACCGGATCCGTTACATATGCCCGATTTAATCAGCCAAGCTACACAGTTTTATGGCACGGCTTTTATATATCTAAATACACACTTAATGAAAATGACCAGTCATGTGTTTTGTCGCATTATATTTATCATTTTCTTTTTCCATGACTTTTGTCATTGACAGCTAACAAATCGACTCGTTCATGGGCTTGAATACCCTGCCATCTCGGCCCAAATCCGTTTTTTTATATTGGATTTGGAAACTTAATTTTTTAAAAAGTTCAATTCCAGATTGAATATGATAATTTATGAATCAGGTTTGGTTTATGTATAAATATTCATCCCAATCAATATTATATATATTAAAATATATATTTATGTATTATGTTTAATAATTAATTTGAGATTTTTTTATCTTTACCTGTTGAGTTTTTTAGTATGTAATTATAAATTAATATTTACATGTAGTTATATGAATTTTCTCCATATATGTAGTCATTAAAAGTTTGAAAAAATAAAATTAGCTTGAGTTGTGGATTAGGTTTGAGAATGACCTTATAAAATCAGCTCGAGTCCAAAATTTCAAAGGTGTAAACCGGATTAGATCTTGATTTGATGTTTTTATGCAAAGTCCGATCAAACTCGGCTCGAACTCGGTCCAGCCCATCCGATGAACAAGTTTTCTAACAAATAACAATAGTTGCAACATAAGAGGTTGTTTTTATGCAAAGTCCGATCAAACTCGGCTCGAACTCGGTCCAGCCCATCCGATGAACAAGTTTTTAACCAAAGTCCGATCAAAGTCCGATCAAACTACATATCTCTTGTTCACAAATTGACACGTTTTAAGTTTTTCTCTCTCACAACCAACGTCTTCATACTGTATTGCACAATGGGAATGTGAAAGTGGACATGAAAATTGACTATAACCCATTATATTCGAGGATTAAGGACTACATTTTTTTTTGTAGTTAATAAAACATATCAAGAAAATAAAATTTCTTCTCCGAGATGTGTCCGTACATAAAAGTCCACTGAAATTGGACCCCATCAGCCATAGTTTTGACCATTTGGGTTTCACAGAGTAGTAGTTAAAAAAGTAAGAATTCGAAATATCGTACGGTTGCACACGGCTCAAGGTAAAATGGATCTCATCGCTGTGATGATGACACGTGGTCAAATGCATGTATGTGGAGCTGTGGACTCCCAGTTTTTCTTTCAGACAAACTGTAGCCGACATCAAAAACAGATATGCACGTGGCTTTAAAGTTGTGTTGGGTCCCATTATATTATCTAATGATCTTTGATTTTAGTGGATAATCAATTCTTTTACTTATAATCTGAGATTTTTTAAAAAAAATAAAAAATATAATAATTACTTAAAATTTAGTTTTTAAAATAATAAATTTTTTGAAAATGTTGAATATGAAATTTAAATTCTCACACGTTCTATTTGTGAGGTGTACATCAATAATGTTAATATATCAAATAAATGTTTTTGTTTCTTTTTCTTTGCACTTTGCTTTTTAAGATAAATAATGGTGAGTTTTAAATATTTTTCATGTAACACACCTTTCCATGCGGTGGATGACATCATTCCCTATCTTTAACAGTTTAAAAGTGATTCATATTGAAGGCACCGTTCTTCATTATAGACCTTGAATAACTCTTCCTGTCTCTGCATAATTTTGTTTTACAAAGTGGTTAAGGCGGGATTTATTAAAATACCATTATCAATTTATATAATTTGGCAGATTAGGCGGAGTCAAAATCTAGAATAATATTATCAAAGCATAAAAATGTGTTATCAAAGTTTAGAAAATTGTTATCGAAACTCTAAAAATGTTGTTATATAAATTTTTAATTTTATATAATATTTATATATTAATTAAATTTATTATTATAATTCATTAATATATATTAAAAAAATTTAAATTCTAATCCGCCTATTCCCCACCCAGGCCCTGCCTAAACATCAATTAATCCCCTTCTGAATTTCCGAAAGCTCTAGCGCCCTACTAGCACTTAAGCCTTTTAAAACATTGTTACATGTATGTATATGTGTAGAGAGTAAAAGATATGTTATCAAGACCCAAGAGAAATAAAAAAAACTCTTCTAGCTAACTTTTAGCTATAAAGTTAAATTAGTTGTAAAACCAAGATTAGTAGTTAAAAAATAAATTTGGTTATTCTTAGAATAACAATGAAAAAAATCTCAACCATTTTAAATAAAATAGATTGTTGAAAATGATCATACAATTTTGCAAAATATTTTTCAGTACTCAGCTAGTAATGATATGGACCAACACCCGTTTACGTACCAACTATATTAAATAAACAAAGAAATAACTCGTTTAAAGAAAAAGGTCATCCTCTTGATTAAAATATTTATAATCTTGAATTTTTAAAAGTTCCAATTAACTTTCTAAACTTAGTAATAGTGTATCAATTTACACCCTCAATCTCACGTGTTAGATTTTGGTTGTAGGGATTGACTAAAATTTTTAAAAATTCAAAAGTGTTACATTTGAAAAAAGTTACTAAATTCAAGGGGATAAATGCATTTTACCTTGAAATAATCAATGACAAGAAAATAATATTAATAGAAATCTCTTAACATCATAATTCATAAGTCAGACCGAATCCTCTATTTCAACATGTCAGGTGTTTTAAAATAGCCAAATACATCGTTTACCGTTGAACATGGCACAATCACTTTACCGTTTCCCTGAATTTTGAAAAAACAATTTTAACCCATTAATTTGTAAAAATGCATCAATTTGCTCCATTTAACTTGTAAAAGTGTACAAGTTTACCTTTGAATGTCACTTATCGACTTCTGGTCAGTGAAAGAAAAATTATATTTTTTAAAAATCAAACCAACCAAAAAGTTGACGTGAGATTTAGGTACAAACTAGTGCGTTTTTTAAAGTTGGAGAAAAACTGAAATACTTTAACAAGTTAAAGAAGTAATGAGGATATTTTCAAAATTCAGGAAGGCGGTAAATAAAACGGTCAAAGTTAAGAGTTATTATGTTTTCAAATTTAGCAAAACTCAAAAGTACTTTCATTGCACGTACAATACATGTCAATTAATGTTCAACACAACAAATTTCGGAAATACAACTACTATGGTCTAATAGTCACATCTTCTCTGAAAGAAGGGCAAGAAGGTGAGGTCTTGGTTCGAGTTCCAAGCACTTCAAAAGTTAAAAAAAATCAGAGCAAGCCAAATATAACGAGGAAAATGAGAGATATAAAGAGCATTTAGTTGAACACCTAGGTCCTAAGCTTGTTCTCTTGTATTACAAATCAATATAATTCAACCCATTTTAATTCAATTCAACTCATTTCAATTTAGTTTAGTTGATCAGTTCTATCATGTATAGTTACAAATTTACCTTGAAATAAGTTCGGTTTAATTCAATTAGATTTACTTCACTTCAATTTTCAAAAATCTAAAAGAAATGAATTTAAGTTATTCATATCCAAATAAAGGAATAAGAGAAGATAAGCTACAATATGGCATTTATTTGGTTCTTGAACATAATTTATGAAAATTAGTTTATTTTTGTGCCGGACTGCACTAGAATATACCCTAATCCTACTCATATCCACAATAATTGTTTATTTCCTGTCTTACATTCATGTTAACGCCAATTTTGGGTTGCTTTTGAAACCCTAGAAATTGAAAAATAATGCAAAATCAGAAACACCATTAGCATGCATCTACATGTCCAAAATGAGTATTTGTTTACCATTTTAGCATAGTCCAATTTAACTAAATATACTTATAAGTTATAACTTAAATAATAGATGCAATAGGTGACCCAATATAAACTATTAGTGTATTTCTGTCTGCCAAACTGAGTAACAAAATCTTTCTTAGATCTATGCACCTATATATAAATGTAGTTTCCATAATTAGTAATTCAACCAACCTTAATTTAAAACTCATTTTGAAATTATATATATGCTTATTACAGTGTATCATCATACAATGAATTTAGTGAGGTATAGATCAATTTGTGGCTATCTTCCTTTCATCTTCCTAAATTGGGGAACTTAAATTCAAAAATCAAAACTAGTAAATAAAAAAGATAAGAAGGTAAAAGTAAAACAAAAAAAAGGAAAAACTATGAGTCATGAATAATAGTTTGCAGTAGTTGTCTGCCATTGTTTTTTGCATTTGTTTTTTCCCCTACTGGTATTGAAATGACAGCACTAGAAAAGCCATAGCCAAATATTCATTATCAATATAGTTAAAACAAGAATCAACAAAACATATATACGACTCTCTATCATGAAAATAGTAATATTATCAAGTAGTAAACCCACAAACAAAGCAATAAAATAGCTCACAAAAAGAACACGACATTTAGCAGTAATGCTTAACAACTGACTAATTTTATATCTGCACAGTCCCATCAATATTTGACCAATTGCATTGTACTATTCAGACATCCGACATTTTATACTTACAATATATGTGAAGTCTTTACCTCATGAATGGCAAATTAAAGGCTGATGCAAAAAAATATATTATTAAAAAGGTTTAATATACATCCTGAATTTGTCTATCCAAACTTCTAAATAATATACATTCTATATTAAAAAGGTTTAACATACCTCATATATCAACTTCTTATTGATTTTTTATTTTTAAAGAATGTGATCTGCATAATTCTTCTCTCTGCAATCAGATTCTATCATATGTACGAGGTAAATTGATGTACTTTTTACAAGTTTAATGGATTATTTGAAACTTTTAAAAATTTAAAAAGGTAATGGTTTATAGAAATAAGTTCAGGGATTCCGGAGGTATTCAATTTTTTAAAAACAAAAACAATGAGAGCACTAATGCCAGTAACTTTCAACTCACTTTTCATTATACTCAATAATCAATACTATACAAGCCTTATTTCTATATTAAAGTGGCATGCATTAAAACATATTATAGAATGCCAACTTCACTTATTAGATCTAACACAATCCTAGCAAATTCATTGTTAATCAAATTTCAACGTAAGGAAAATGTGGTTGTTTCGCTCCCGCCTCAAGCACAAATACACTTGCTAGTATTATGAATAGTAAGTTATAACTTATAAGTAGAAATAATATTTAGTTTAAGAGGTATTTCTCAAAACTTCTCCTTTTTAACTTTTAACTTAAAAGTGTTTTTTATGGAGATTTTAACTTATAAATCAGACAGTGAAGTATTTCTGAAAACTTTTTTTTAACTTAAAAATTAAAAATAAAATAAAAGTTAAAAGTAAATCATTTATAAAACATAAATCACTCTCAGAAAAGTTTCTGAGAAACAGCTATTAATTTTCCCATGTACTCAAACTAATATCTGATCATATAGATGAACAAATTTATATGCTCTTAGAAAAATCCACAGGCTAATTTCAAGTACAATAATTTGTATGGATGTTACTGGTCATTTGGACTAGCAACACTAAATTACTTACTACCACAGGACTATTGTTTATGTGCATCAATGGCAGATTCAATCAGATGCGCCATTTTTTGTTTCTGCCAAAGCAACCACAGAAAAAAAAAAGAAATATAAACAACTAACCCTAGAAATTATAACTTCTGAATTTCCATAACTTCAAATATTTATTATGTGGAAATTCAATTTTCAAGATATGTAAATGAGTAGAACACAGCACTACTTTTATAACGGTATTAAGTTGCACCTGATGGCCGCTGTTGCTCCGCCGGCGGCGGAGGTTGGATTTGGTGCTGTGGCGGTCGCTTTCTCTTCTTCTTCTCGTAGCTAACACCTCTAGCTTTGGACTGTAAATCGCGAATCTCTCGGAGATAAAGCCTAACAGCACGAGCTCCAAACGGATTTGCTTCCGGCCTCCCTCCGTTTTCCTCAAACGCTGCCCGGAGACGACCGATCAGGGCGTCCAAACTACCCCAGGCTTGCCGGAGAGGACAGGGGCAAGGAGCCGGAGGATTTGGATAGCCGTAGAACGGGCAAACTGGTGTATGTACTTTAGTTTTTCCGAACTGATCTAGGTACCGGAGAAATTCAAGCACATGAGCTCCGCTGCACCTGGATAGAGATAACGGCGGCCGGTGATTCTTTAAATACTGACCGAAAGTGTTCCAGTCCCGACGCTTTTGGTTCTCGTATCGGCTGGGTGCGGCGGCGGAGGAGGAGGATGGCGGCGAAGCTATAGTATCGTTGTTGCCGGAGTTGGAGCAATCCATTTCAGGAATTGAATCCATTAACGCAACGAGATTAGGTTTTTGTCTTTGACTTTGACTTCGGGTTTGATCGATAGATTTCAGAGATTCAAAAACTTGGATTTGGACATTCTTTGACTTTGATCAGATTTAGGGTTACTGAATTAGCTAACATCTCATCTTCTTTCTTAACTCAGTTAG
Source organism: Euphorbia schlechtendalii (assembly GCA_949673415.1). Taxonomy (NCBI): domain Eukaryota; kingdom Viridiplantae; phylum Streptophyta; class Magnoliopsida; order Malpighiales; family Euphorbiaceae; genus Euphorbia; species Euphorbia schlechtendalii. Next base: position 7,060 of record CATIWQ010077802.1, on the reverse strand, counting down.
GTTCGGACCGAACGAATGTAAACAAGCAGAGATCTAGCTATTTAATGCTAATGTTTCACGTTTCCATTTTTGTCTGGGGAAGTTGAACTGGAAGAAGGGATTGATGGGGAAGGAATTGTGTGGTAGAATAGGTTGTTACTTTATGAGCAAATCGAGAGAGAGGATCTTATCTTTTTGAAATATAAGTGATGATTATGATTGATTGTTGAAGACAGAGTTGATTAATGGATATGATAGAATAGAATAAATTTGTGTTAAGTAGAAATTGGGATGGAGACAGAGAAAAGAATTCTTTGGAAAAAAAGAAACATGATTTCAGGTTATCTTCAGTTATTGTCTTAATGGCAGTTCTTTAATATCACATTAATTATGAGTGTGATTTTTATTATTAATATCACATTAATTATGAGTGTGATTTTTATTAATACGAAAGTTGATTAAATATTTTATTCATTTTATTATTTTTAATATGCATTGAATAAGAATAAAATAAAGAAAATATTTAAAAATGTGCACCGAAATCCGATAATGATATTTAATTTGAAAAAAATTTCTAAGATCTTAAAGTGATAATTATTTTGAAATGAAATGAAGTTCATATACAACGAAAACAAAAATCCCACAAAGGGCAGTATATACCACCAAGAAGAGAGCAAAATTTTTTTTGAAAACCTCTCGGAGGAACAATGTGTTCCTCCAAAGGAAAAAAAGTTAGGAATGGTGAAAATTTTGGAGCGAACGTCCCAACTAGGTTGATGTATCCGCTTGCCTACAAAATACCCAACCCTCTTTTAATATATAAAGTGGTTCGCAAAAGGAACCGCAAGGTTTGGTTTACAATAAATAAACTCGGATTGATAAACAAATCCGAGATCGAAAAGCTAATAAAAAGTTTGTGGGACTTAAAAATAAACCAACACTAATTAATGTTTTCGGTAAAAACATCAATGTCGTTCGTTGCTCCTTCAAAGATACATTTGTTGCGTCTTTTCCAAATATTCCAAGAGATCATTAACCATAGTGCAGTTCCAAAGTCCCGGTAGATGCCTCGTTTGAATAACGTACGCCATTGGAGAAGAAAACCATATCACGTTTGCGGCAAAGCCAAAGAGATACCCAATCATCGAAACGCTCCAGTCCATATCTTATGGCTATCATGATAAAAGAATAAGCAATGGTCCAACGTCTCCAGGGAAGAGCAAAAGTGGCTGTCCCCAAAATCAATGCAGCCACGGTGCATAAGGAACTCGCGAGTTGGTAAACGGCCATGAAGGATAAGCAAACCAAAAAATCTGATTTTGGGTAGCGAAAGAGTTTTCCATATCAGATTGAAGTCCTTTGCAAGAGTAGACCAACGATCTTGTTGATAATAGCCATGGAAAAAAGAGATCGCCGAGAATACCTTATGGATTCCAATATCCCATATAATTCGGTCATCATTGGCCGGAAAGATGGGGGACTCGTCAAACCCCGAAAGCTGAAAAAACGTTGGCCAATATGAGAGCTTTCAAGTCTGAACGTCGCTGCTGTCCCAAGATACGCAAGCGACGTTTCCAAAAGGGGCGGGAAAGGGAATCCTAGAAGAGGAATGTACATCCCTCTAGAATAGATGAGTGTTTCATATTGCAAATTGCGAATAAGTCTGCGAAGATCGATTTAAGAGGAGTATTCGATAACCAAATGTCATGCCAAAGGGAACCCGCTTGACCATTCCCCACTCTAGTTCGTACATGAGAGGTAAAAAAATTCCAAACTCCCTCTTTCTTATAACAACATTTGAGAATGCCACACCATATGGGAGAGATGGCTTTAGGATCATGCAAACGCAACTCATGCCAGGAGCTCCAATCGTAACGTTTTACACAATGAATGAACCATAACGAATTGTTATCGGGTTCGCGAATTTTCCATATCCATTTAAATAACAAACTTGTGTTGACAATAACAAGATTCCGAACGGAAAGGCCACGAAGATGATATGGTAAAGAGATAGTATCCCAACTCACTTTGCAAAGACCGCTTGCGTTTGAGTCACCTAGCCACAAGAAATTACGCATCAGACGATTCAAAATTAAAAACACATTGCTTGGTATTTTTAAAATGGATAAAAAATAGATCGGAAGAGAAGAAAGAACCGATTTGACAAGAGTCAATCTTCCCTCGTAAAATAAGCAATTTCATTTCCAATTGGCCAATCGATATTTGAATTTTGCAATCAAAGGGTCCCAAGAAGATGATGGGGGCTGTTTTGGGCTAAGCAAGACTCCTAAATAATTGATCGGGAATTTTTCCAATCGACACCCGAATAAAGAAGCATAAGACGCCAAGGAATTCTCCAAAACGTGAATACCCACCCATAAGTGCACTCTTATGGAAGTTAATGCGTAGGCCGGAGATGAGTTCAAACAAGATACATTTGAAAACAAGGATAATGGATTCATCGACTGGGAGGAAACAAATCGTATCATCTGCGAATTGTAAAAGTGAGATGTCTGGTAAAGATTCACCCAAACGGAAACCGGGAAGCACCCCTTCCCTAATACTTCAATCCATAAGTTGTTTTAGACCCTCCACAGCGAGCACAAATACAAAGGGAGATAATGGATCCCCTTGTTTTACTCATCATTTGATCTTAATCGGGGCACAAGGAGTCCCATTGAGCAGAACAAAAGTGGTGGAATTCTTCCGACAATTCGACAACCAAGAAATCCACTTCCGATTGAAGCCCATTTTAAGAAGAACCGAATCGATGTATGGCCAGGAGATGCTATCAAAAGCCTTATGAAAGTCTAATTTAAGGATCAGACAAGGTTTATGTCTAACATGTAAAGAATGAATTACCTCCGACGCTAAAAATGTGCATTCATGGATGCTTCTCCCCTTGATAAAAGCGAATTGATTATTCGAAATTAATGAGGAAAGAACGTTGTAATCTGATGGAAAGCAGCTTGGCGATGATCTTATAAACCTCGTTGTCTGAAATTCGACAAAGAACATGAACCCGAGACTTTTAGCAGCAAAATCATGAATGATGTTTTTATGGAATTGGGAAGCAGTGAAGTGGTGTGAAAACGATCGAAAACAGCCATGAGATCTCCCTTCAAGTCCTCCCAAAAGCACTTGTAAAAATAGAAATTGAATCCGTCAGGGCTAGTCGCTTTATTTTCTCCACAAACGCGAATACAATTCCAAACTTCATCAGATGAGAATGCGGCAGTAAGTTCCGCATTTTGCTGGTCATTGATAGTATTGAAATGAAGCTTGCGTAATGAGAAAGGTACAACTACATCAACCGAGAATAGTCGCTCAAAGAAACTCCGCACCACTGCCATAATCTCAGACGGATTAGACACTAATCTGTCGTCAATGTCCAGCTGGGAAATACGGTTGTTGCGAAACCTTGCCAATGCCGTTCGGTGGAAAAATGAGGTGTTATTGTCTCCAAGTAATGTCCAAGAGACCCTCGATTGTTGATGACGTAAGTTTTCCAAGCTAGAACGTTTTTGAAAAAGTTCCGCTCGAAAATTGGTGAGGTCCGAGTGTTGTGAAAAACTCAAAGGGCGGGGAGTAACGCTTGAAGTTAACGTCAGAATATTCCTTTCCAAGTCTGAAATTTTCATGTTTAAACCCCCAAAATTCTTCGTGTGCCAAGGATGGATCGCAGAGCTAAGTTTTGATAATTTGAAGGAGATATCGCTGTCCCGGTAAGATAGGCGAAGTGATTGCCAAACCCCACGGAAGAAGAGAGCAAAATTTGCAACCAAACCACCATAAATCTTTGAAAATTTTGAGAATTTCCGAGAGAGCTGTGAATTCAATATTCGTAATTTACAGAATTAAAAAAGCCCTCTTGTTTTTTAAAAACAATAATAAATCTTAAATCTTAATTCATATATATGTAAGCAAGAGCATAACCTTGAAAATCTACATAAATTAAGAAATATATACCCCAAAACATTCTCAGCATATAAATCTGAAAATATGTAGTCAACAGGGTTATTATCACTAAGAGGTGGTCATTAAAGGCGATTGTCCATCTAAGAAAAGTGCCCAAATTAAAGAATTTTAATTTATAGTGTGTGTAAAATGCAAACATTAATTGAGTTTTTTTAAAAAGTATAATTTTCTTCCAATTTGTAATTTGGAGGGACTTTTTTTTAGGACGTAGTGACCACCAACATCAATTGAGTTTTTAACTTTTAATCAATGATATTTAGATCACTCAAAAAAAATGTTTAGATATTGTATATTCAATATATAACCTCTTCTAGATAAAAAAAAAACATATTTGCTATTATAATTTTCAATTAAAACAAGCTGTTAAAAAATTAACACATGTCAAAGACTTTTGGGAGAGTATCATTTCCGTTTAGAGTGCTAAATTTGGTAGAAGGTAGAATGAAAAATAGTGATGCAGATATTGCAAATGGGAACTCGTTCAACCAGAGACCCAACAAGGTCTTGAATAAACCAAACAACTACCACATAAAAAGAAAACAGAAAACAATTTAGCAACATTTGAAGAGGAAGAATTCCTCCTCAAGTATGGATAAGAGGGGATTGATTTTTAGAGAGTTTAAAGAGCTCAAGAAAATTTTGTTGAAATATGTTGATATCAAGATAACCCTACTCCTAGCTAGGCTATCCTAAGCCTACTCCTAGCTAAACCGCCCTAAGCCTATGCCTATATCTAGGCCTACTTACTATGTCATCATTACTTTTCCATCTATAAAAGAGAAACCCATTTCCTCCAAAAGGTAACTTAATTCCCCACAAGGGAACTCCCATCTCTCCTCCATCGTAAGAACTGACTTAAACATCAGAGGGGCTTCGCCGGAACCCCGGCAAGCCTTGTTTTGTAGGTTCTCGACGGGAATCTCAACGGAGCACGAAGACCTCGAAGAACCCGAAGACCCCACGAAGAACGGAGTCGACAAAGATGTCATTTTTGGGTATCAAATTGGTGCGGTGAGCGTGGAGTTCACTTGTTCGATTTTCAGATGTACGTTCTTGATGCGATCTATCAACTTAAATATCTACCTCTCAAGAAGCTCCTTTTGAACAAAAGTCACCCATGGTGGCTCAATAAACAAATCCCATAAGGTGAAGAGTGGGTTTTCAAAACCATATATGTCTTTCCAAGCTTATTTGAGATGCGAAATATCATGTTCGAGCTACGCTAGCACAATTATTCGGTGATTAATTAAGTAAAGGGGAAGGGAAAATGAAGAAAGGAAGCTTCAGCATAACCCATTCAAGCTTCGGCAATACCCATTTAAGCTTCGGCATTTCCGCGGGTTCGGCGGTACCCATTTAAACTTCGGCGTTTATACGCATTCGGCGTCACCCATTCAACGTTCGGCATGACCCATTCAAGATTCGGCAATTCGCGTTCAGTGTCACCCATTCAACATTCGGCGTAACACATTAGTGCCTCGGCATATATACGGGTTAGGCGGCACCCATTTAATCTTCGACGTTTCCGCGGGTTCGGCAATACCCATCTAGGCTTCGGTGTTTTCGCATGTTCGACGTGATCCATTAGAGCCTCGGCGCTCATACACATTCGACGGATCCATTAGAGCCTCGGCGCTCATACGCATTTGGCGGATCCATTAGAGCCTCGGCGCTTATACGCTTTCGGCGTGATCCATTGGAACCTCGGCGCTTATACACATTTGGCGCTTCTACACGTTCGGCGATTTCACACGTTCGGCGGTTTCACATGTTCGGCATGAACCATTCGGCGGTTTCACAAGTTCGACATGAACCATTCGGGCTTTGAAGTTTATACGCGTTCGGCGTTTCCGCTCATTCGGCGGTATCCCTTCAAGCTTAGACGTTTTTGCTCGCTCGGCATCATCTATCTAAGCCTCGGCGTTTCCACACCCTCGGCTTTTGCACATGTTTGGCGTTCCAGCGCACTCGGCGTAACCCCCTCTGTGTCGGCATGATTGATTGGCATTCTAGCTTCGGCGTTTCCACGTCCTCGGCATTTTGCACGTGTTAGGCGTGACCCCCTCGGCGTCGGCATGATTGATCGGCATTCTAGCTTCGGCGTTTCCACATCCTCGGCATTTTACACATGTTAAGCGTGACCCCCTCGGCATCGGCATGATTGATCGGCATTCTAGCTTCGGCGTTTTCACATCCTCGGCATTTTACACGTGTTAGGCGTGACCCCCTCGGTGTCGGTATGATTGATCGGCATTCTAACTTCGGCGTTTCCATGTCCTCGGCATTTTGCACGTGTTAGGCGTGACCCCCTCGGCGTCGGCATGATTGATCGGCATTTTAGCTTCGGTGTTTCCACGTCCTCGACATTTTGCACGTGTTAGGCGTGACCCCCTCGGCGTCGGTATGATTGATCGGCATTCTAGCTTCGGCGTTTCCATGTCCTCGGCATTTTGTACGTGTTAGGCGTGACCCCCTCGGCGTCGGCATGATTGATCAGCATTCTAGCTTCGGCGTTTCCACGCCCTCAGCATTTTGCACGTGTTCGGCTTGACCCTCTCGGCGTCGGCATGGTTGATCGGCACTCAGCTTCGGCAATTTCAGCCCCGATGAACTTCAACATCGAATCATCATGTAAGCAACAATTGTAATTCCTTTTTCCTGCCATCAATAATTTGAAAAGAAACAAAGTGCAAAAAGAAACAAAGTGCGAAAAGACATACTAACGAGGCAACTGGGGATCAAAAGCATAATTAATGACAAACTTTGGGCAAGCCTTATTTGATGACTCTGCTGCTACTGGATTATTTGGTGGATATTAATTATGCTCAAAGTATGGTAATCGGGACAAACGAAGCAGCTAATGCTCTTCAAGTCTCCAAATCAATATCGACTCATCCAATACAGATAAGCTCTTCTCAATTAGCGACCGATAGTTGCCAAAACTTGGTTTGTTCAATTAATTTGGCATAACATAAGCACCATTCATATTTGATTAATCCAGGACATATGCCTACTATGACTTACAACATGCATTATTTATTAGAAATTATGTGGGCAAAACACTTGTTCTTTGTCTAGTTGAATTCAATTTCAGGTTCACGAA
>CATIWQ010077788.1:0-28170 GCA_949673415.1 Euphorbia schlechtendalii | reverse complement strand
TCTGCCCAAAAAAGAACCGTCTTGATTTTGATAAAAATGACAACAACGGGGCCAACAAACAGATCCAACTGGACAGAACTGTACAAGATTGTGGGACAATTCCAGCCGTTAATTTTGACCCAAATACTACCAAAATGAGATCTGATCACTTTGATTAAAGTGTAGCAACTATTATTTACAACACTCGCCATTTACTTCATATTCCAACACTCACTCAACCGATAATCAGTTGCCTAATTAAAAAAACTCTTCATCCAATCAGTTCCTCAACAGCATAATCTGAAGCATCTCTACTGAGTTCATAATTTCTGAAGAGAAGAAATCCACTCCATCCAGTTTTTGCCTTCTGCATACCAAATATCATTTTTGTAGCTCACAAAAAGTCGGAAAATGCCAAAGTGTATTACTAAACAACAATTTTAGACATGAAATCAGAATGCCACTTGCCTTCAACAAGTTGGGACATTAATAAGACTATGCACACATATTTGAACTACATAAGATAAGACTATTCTTTTTGTTTTATATAATTGATGACTTTCTTATTCATTATCAAACCATCTATAGAACATCTACAAATTGTTTTTTCAATATTTCTCTGCCAATTTTCACTTACTAACCGCATAATTAATGCAATTTAATTTCCTCAGGCATTTCTTGCATCTGGAAGCTAAGAACAAACTGCAAAGAAACAAAATTTATCCTATAAATGAAATTAAGCCATGAAATTGTTAAATCTACAAAAAAAAAGGTGTAGCATATATGTATGCAATTAGCAATCCGAAAGATCAACAATTAGATAATTAGGAAAATAATTCAAACAAAATAAAAACAAAAACAGTTCCCATGATATATAATCTATCAAAAAGTTAAAATAGCTCAAAAGCTTCATCCAATAAAATACAAAGCACATTTTGCAGCAACCAACAGTAAGAAGAAAACATATTGAAGAAGAATAAACAAATTACCAGAAGAGAACTCATTTGGCAAATTCTTGATAGCGGATAAAAGCTGATGGTTACAATTCTCAACCAATTTCATGCATCCAGAATTATAGCAAGGAACTAACACAGCAAACCCATCATCAGTCTCCTCATCTCTTCTAAAACCGATTCCATGCGGCTCAACCCATCCAATCGACCAATCCAGACCGTCTGATTCTGATCCTGATCCTGACATCTGAATCTCACCGCCTGATTCTACCAATACTGCATTACAATATTGCTTTTCAACCCTCCTCTCTTCCCTGCTCTGCCATTTCTTCTTCACTTGCTTTGGTGTGCTTAAATTCTTTCTTTGGAACTTAACAGAATCAACACTCTCTTTCTTTTTCTCCTTCCCACTCCATAACCACCGTGAAAAACGGGTCAAAGAATCAGCCATTTTACAAATCAAGCTCCTTCCTTTTTGCAGGCTAACAAGTGATTTTTCCCATTTTAAAACAAGTAATGATTTTACTCAGAAAATCTTATTAATAATATCTCACAATTATGGCGATTCAGAAAGGTTAAATCAAAACCCTACCAAAATAAGAGTTAAATCAACAAAAATGAGACGAAATTGAAGATTTTCCAGAAATTTCTCTGAAAATATCTTCCCCGGAATTCTATTCAATCAGTGGGTCATATCTAAAAGGAATTAAAACAATAGTCTACTTCTCTTCACTCAAACAAGTTGAAATTTTCCAACGAATCTGTTAGTAGATAAACCCAAAGCCAAACAGCTTTTATCCTTTATGAAAAAATATTATTCCGCTAAAAGAACGAAACTTTATCTTATCTCAACAACAAAACTCGCACAAAACCGAGATTAAAATAAAATTTTCAAAGTACAAAATTGAAAAAATTCGTGATCTGGCAGGATCGAACGGTCTTATACCGAAATAGCGAAGCCGACGATAATCCGGGAAGATCGCAAAAAAAGGGGAAACTTTGGTCGACTGAAGAAAGAATAAAAAGTTAAATTTTTGTCTAAGGCGGAGCGTGAAACAAAAGTTAAAAAGTCGGAACCCTAACTAAAATTTACTTCAGGTTCCATAACCCCACCTCTGCTTCTTCTCTCTTTCAGTGAAATTTCTCCTCGACTGTGAAAGTAATTGACATAGCTCAGCTCAGCTGTCTTCTTCCATATATATAATATTAATAATCCACTTTTTGTTAATATCTTTATATTGAGAGATTATCGAGGAGGATCCAACGGTTAAGATGAATTTATCCTTAATTAGAATGGGAAAGAGTTTTGGAGATGGAAAGAAGTGTTATACTAGTTGACATGAGCCGTTGATCTGGTTGAAATGGGAGATTGTGCACCGTCCAACTTAGCTGACGTGATGGCTATATATCCGATCATTGATCGGAAATTATATTAATAACTAAATTTAAAAAATCAAATTTATACATGCATGTATAACAAAAATAAATATGATAATAGAAAAGTAAAATCATAAATTAATTTAAAAACACATGATATGCATGCATACATCGAGACTAATCCTTAAAATAATTTTTCAATCTGTGCAGTTCTAAGTTATCGACACGTGTAAAACAGGAGTCTTTATTTACTGTTATTTACTAAGTCCAAATAAACAAGGAACCAAATTGACACATGTTTTAATTCAGCACAACAATTACTGATTTGATATACATCAAGACCGTGTTATCTTAGTTTAAGTAGCTTTCACTGTTTCCATTATTATTATTCATTATTCCCTCCGCTTACTAAATATTATCATTTTAACTAATTTATGATTTTTAAGTTAATAACTAATCAAATGAGATGATTTACTAATTTATCCTTACATAAATGTCCTATTCAATTTTCAAGACTATTAATTTATTCAATAAAAACAATTTAACTTATAATCTTCTCTTGTTATTGGAGATTAGAATATAATTATCTTGGAAGTTGAACAAATTAATATGGGTAGGAATGGAAAATTTGAAAAAAAATATCTTGGAAATACAAAATGACAATAAAAAAAGACAACGAAATCCCTCTAAAACGATAATATTTAATAGACGGAAGGAGTATCATTAGCATTTGACAAAATACATCAAAGTTACATAAGAATGAGATTCATTAATTTCTTTAATATTTTAAATGTAATATTTTTTAGATTTTTTTCTCGTTTACATATGACATTCACCAGTAATACTGTACAATTTTTCCAAGTTCAAAGAAGACACTTAAAAAATTCAGGGCGATAATAGATTATTTAGACCAAGTTCAAAGGATTTTGAAGTATTAATTTTAAGGTAAACTTAAAAACCATAACATGTGGCTTGACTATTTTGCAACATGATCCTTCTGAAATATTTTTACAAAAGTATACTCATGGTTTCAAAAGTTAGCAAAAAAAAAGACAAAAAATGATCTCTGGTTTGAAATTATGTCATATACAAGGATATTTGAATTGGAATTTTGCAAGTTAGTTACTAAAAAATTATTTATACATCTTCACAATAAATTTTGAAAATTTTTTGGAAGTAAAAATATATTTTTAAATTGGAGTGTTATGGTAACTTTATAAAAGTACAATAAATTGAAATTTTTCGAAAATTACTCAAACGTTGATGTATAATTCTTTAATAATGTAATTAAATTATAGAAATTTTGAATTGATAAAATACATTTTGTAATATTATTATTTGTAACGAATTTTTTTTCCTCTTTTTACTAACTTTTGAAATCACAAATATCCTTTTGAAAAAGAGTTCTAAGAGATCTTTTTATAAAACAGTCAAACCACGAATATGTTTTTAAGAATGAAGGAAACAATAGTATTGCTATTTTTACCTATATTTATCAAACTAAAGATAATTACAGTTCTAATCAAAGATGAACAAATATGAAGTTAAATTCTCCTACATGTCGAAACATCAACTGCTCTAGTTAACAACTATACAACATGATTCGTAGATGATTAACATACACTATTTAGATACTACTTTAAACATTAAATCGGAGTTAAAACCCCAGATAAAATACAACAAAACACAAAAGACTAAACTTGCTTTTACACAAGATAAACATAGCATATGACAAGACATACTAGATAACAAAAATAGAAAATAAACTTTGCAATCTATGTTTTCTTTAATCTTTGTTTACATTTTTTATCATAACCATGAAAGCTATTGCATGCGCTATAACATCAATTATTGTTGCAGATTTAGAATGATCTTGTTTAAAGGAGAATAAATCTGAATGCCTACTATGAAAGATCAGCTAGCGTCTTATCTAAAGGTTGATATAAAATTATCAAGATTGAGATGAGCGACATCAGACTCATGATTGAAGAAATAGATTTCGTCGTGAAAACTAAAAAATATCATAACACATTATGCAACAAAAAAGAAAGACACACAAAACCTTAAAAAGGAGAGAAGGATGAAGAAGAAAGTCAAAACTTTCTCCGCCCCCTTCAACAAGAGTTTGCAAAGAACTGAACAAAAACCAAGTAAAAATGAATGCAATCATATTGTTCTTTTTGAAATATTATTTATTTGTATTTGCGGAAATAATTTTTGATATTCTAAACGAAGAATAAATAAATTGAAAATGTTTGAATACGGGAACCTTCATAGTTCTAAATATTTTATCAATTTAATTAAAGAAAAGGTGCAAACCAATGAAATTTTTAAAAGTAGTGTTACATTAGTTAAACCAATTAGAGGGAAATCGTTAATTTAAACAAAAGCAAAAATGGTGGGGATCTTTTGAATGGAATAAAATAGGTTCCTCCACTAGTATTTATTCCAATTCTTAAGTGAAATTTAAGGTCAATTCATTCCATTTTCACTTAGTTAAGCTTAAGCATATAAAATACATAAAATTAGTTCCATTTATTTTCCAATAACAAAGCCTTAGCTAAAACTTATACGAATCTTGTTTTAACTTTTACGTATCTATGCCAAGTTTTAAAATTTATGCAGCTATTGATGGAACAATTCCATTTACGAGTTAAAAGTATAAAAAATGTTAGTTGTTTAATATTTTATATACAAAGGTAAAATCCTCCATGGAAAAAAATAACTATAATCTATAGTAAATTCATTAAATTGTATATACTCTACTGAGGAAAGAGCTATTTGGAGGCCTTCACACTTCATCACCCCTTTCGAGTAATTTTACACTTGTTGGAAAAACAATACAAAAACTCACTTAAAATTGAAAAATTGAATGTAGATTTTAGCCTTTACATTAAAGATTTTTTAGGTCAAAACTTCGCATTCTTTATTCTTTTTTTTTTATTATGAAATGGGAACTTACCTTCTAGAATTCATATCCCAGCCCATATTTTGTAATCAACATATTAAAAACTACCAAGTATATTTATGAATAAAAATAAATCACCAACTTTAAATCAAACAGAACATACTATAATATATATTCAGCATCATCTCACCTATCATTTAGACAATTAAAAATTATGTTAACTGTATGATTCAATATTGAGTAAGAGTAGCTTTTACAAATGCTTGCCATTCACTCTTCCTCCTTTATTACTTTTTCTTTGCATTTTTTAATATATTCATATTATTGATTTTTACAATTTGCATTGTTATGACTTAAAAGCAGGATGTGACAATCGTCTTTAAATTGAATATATTATATGTAGAATAAATGTATTAGTTTAATTGTTGCCAAATGCAAGACTAAAAACATGTGACTACTGTCTACTGCCCAAAATCATTCTTATGTATAGTCATTATATATGAAATGATTAAAGGCCTTTTGCCATTTATTATTATTATTATTCACAAGTTGCTCTTTTGACATGCGAATTACTGGTCATTTTTGCCGGTTTGCTGTATAATTTGAACTAATGTCGTCATAAATATTACAATTCGAACCATTGTTCCTCTTTTTGTAAGGAGTGTAATGCTTTTTATACGTAATTATCGAGTTTTAACTAAGCATTATACAACTTAAATTATTTTATTAAAAAATGCAGTATTTAAATAGTTTACGATTTTTTGAAAAGGTAAATTTATACGAAACATGACAATATTAAATCAAATCATGATATTAATTTTTAAACGCCAATTATGAAATTAGAAGATAGTTGTAAAATCCTAAAAGAAAAGAAAGATGTGAGCCACTTGGATATACAAATTGTTAAAAGATGACAAAATATAGGAAATTTAGATTTAAGAGAGATGTGAAAAGAAGAGTATCTTAAGTTGCATGTGATGTCCCAATGTGGAGTCATTGTCTTCCCAACTTGGTTCATATTTTCACATCAATTGCATAGTAGCCATTTAGACATTTCTCTAGTCTTCTTTTTTATCTTTTTCTATGTGAAAATGTAGCAATTATCATGGTCTTTAGATCTTGATTGGGTCATTGAAATAGTGAAGGGAGAGTTATTAACTAGATTAAGTTAACTGGCGGTAGAACTGTCTTATATCTAAACACATTGAAATAATAATATATTTAAATAATGTAATTTTAAATTGAAATATAAATTACACTGCATCGATTAATACTATTTAATGTTAATATTCAATTCTCAAAGTTTCTATTTCAGTCAAAAAAGAAGCACAATAGTTTGGTGAAAGCATAGTCACTATATGGATTAAATCGAATTTAGTTCAAAGTAAAAAACATTTTATAAATCACACAAAAATATATATATAAATTATGAATATGAAAATTACACATTTATAAAATATTTTTTTAAGAAAAAATATATTAAATTAAAAAATGGTATGTACATTAAATATAATTATTATGCAAACTATTATTTGTAAATTTGATTTTAAAAATAATTTAAAACTGTAAATGTTATTTTGCTTTATAAAATATTCAAAATCACAACATGCAATTGTAATTATATAAAAGAAATATTTTCTTAAAAGAGTAATTTCAGATATGCATATATTTATTATATTTTTAAAAAATTAATAACTAATTCAAAATAATTGTCAATTTTAAAGTTTATTTTATACAAGAATATAAAATAAGACTATAAAGGAGGTGAATTTGAATTTTTTTCATGGTTCTTTCATTTTGAAACAGTAATTTATTAGTTTATTATCTTATTTCTTATAATTATAAAACGAGCGAATGATGTGATGATTTTATTTATACAATGTAAAATTACTTTTCCTTTCCCCATTATTTAATAATAACAGAGACAGAGCACGTAAAAAAAGAAAATCACTTTAGAAATACTATAACATGATTCGCGAGAAAGGTAATTAATACAGTGTGGTTTTGTTTTTCTATAATTTATTAGTAAGGTTTTTTTTTTGTGTTATTACTTTGTTTTTATTTGTCTATTATGTATTTATGTAAGCGACATCTTGTTGGCAATTATAAATAAATATTGATGCCCTAAATTAATCATCGTATTTATCTACTAATTTGGATAATCAACTTAATTAATAAGTTCTGTTAGTTCCCTTCCAAAAATTAAAAAATGGGCTTTCTTGTTACGGTTAAAGAACATGAAATGGGTGGAAATTAAGGAAAAAACTGGATGTTATTTATGTATTCAGTATCCTGGTATTTGCCAGTAATAAATTTGGAATTGAAAAATGGTTATTATGTCAATGTCACCCACCATTTTAATAAAATGTTTGAAATAAGAAATCATATTTTGTACACTTATTCTATTTGTAGTGTTTTAATATGTAACAACTTTTGATTGTTCTGAAAAATTTAATTTATTTTTAAGTAACAACTTGTATAATTTATTGTGGTCTAATGAAATGTGACTAATAAAATAACGAGATGTGATTTGATAGTGGGTTCATAAGTAGATTCAAATCAGTTGCCTCAAAAATCATTGTCTTATTTAATGTATTTCGTTCAATTTTTTGACACATTAATATTTGTATGATATAAAATTTGAAAACTGTAAGTAGAAAAGTTGAAATGAAATGAAATAAATATAATACATTGATAAGATAAATGTTTTGTTCTTTTTAACTGAAACTGGAAATGCTGAGCTGAACTGAACTGAATTTATTTAAATCGCAATGAATTGAAAATGAAATTTTATATATTAAAATTGAACTGAAAATACTGAAACTTAATTGAAGATTAATTAATTATATTAATAATAATAATATTACCTTAAAATATAACTATAATAATAACAATAATCCATAATATTTTTACAAAAACACTGTACTACTTTAAAATATTAATATATTTATAACAATAATTCATATATTTCAAAATACTATATTATAAATGTATAAAATTTATCAATAATCATTAATTATAGTAATAATTAAAATTATTATTAAAATTTAACCTATTTATTTATTATATTTTCACAATAATTCATATATTCTAAAATAATATTATATTGCATTAAAATTTATAAATAATCATTAATATTAGTTATTAAAATTATTATTACAAGCTATAATAATAATTATTATTATACATGTACTGTTATTTGATCTTATTATTTTTATTATATTTATAATTATTAAATAAAGGTAAAAATTATATTTTAATTATTATTGATATTAAAAAATAGTAATTTAATTTATTTATTCATTAAAAGAGAATTATTTATTTAAAAAATTAATTATTTAAATATTAATAACTATTATTTACTATTTAGGAATATTAATATTAATTAGTATCATTGAATACCGAAAACTAGTGAATTAGTTGTACAATAAATTGAAAAGAACAAATCTAAAGTATATTGACACTAATGGCTCAGCAAACAAATCCAATTAAGATATAATTATTCACCAAAAGATCAGGCCCAACCCCAGTCCAATATTGAAAAGACAAATTTCAATGTCGGTTATGCCATGTCACCACCTTTTCCCACTATAGATCTAAACAATGTGAGGAAACTAATTATATCCTTCATGAAATTATTTTCATTTCCTTTCATCAGAATCTAACGTAAGCAAAATACAAGTCATACCGAGACCCCGACCTAACCCGTCTAATCATTCTGTTGTCCTGCAGATCTATTAGTCTGAATCGCACGACATAATGAGTTAAAGATCAATGAAGGGACAATAAATTTTATTGCATGCTTTCCCACATTATTTTACCAAAAAATTTAATTTTCAAGCTTTTTCAACCAGTAAAATAGTTGATTTTGGAAAATCAAATAAGATAATTCCTAATTATAGTATAAAAGACCAAAATGTGTAGTTGAAAGCTAAAGTATGTAATTTTATAAAAAATTTGTGAGAGAAACTTATTAGGATTACATCTTAAAACCAAACAATCTCTAAAAAACTTTGACTACCCATTTTAGTCTAATTACCCATTTCGAATAGGAATCCACTATTTTCTTTAACTAATTTAATTTCTATCCAACCACTAGGTTTTGGTCTAGTGAGCACTATCCTCGAAGAATCCAAGATATGTAAGATTGTGGGCTCAAATCACAATTGGCAACAATGCCGCTTTATTTTTCAAAAAAAAAAAAGTATTGTATCTTAATATGAACATGTCAACTTATATAATTTTGCGTCTCCAAAAATGTTTTCTTCATTGTTGAGGGAAATTATACTGAAAGTCGGGTGTTTGGAATACCCTACTCTAATGGATAATATGTGTCCCACGTTTAGTTTTTGATACATTGATTATTGAATGAGGTAGTGTATAAACAGAAATTAGTGTTGCCCCCCCTGGCCCCCCCCCCCCCCCCAAAAATATTTTTTAGTTGCATATATGGCATCACATGGACAAATAAGAATGAGAAAAAAATTCAAGACAAATACAGATGTGATTGGGTTTTATCAATATTGGGCTTAACGGGCTGAGCTTTTAAGCCCAACGGCTACTTTTCATTGTTTAAAATCAAATATTATCTGAATGCCCCTTCATTCTCTTTTCAATTTCAAATTCCGCCTCTCTCCCTTCACTCAACGGCTCTCTCCTTCTCTGCAAAATACCTACTTTCTCCCAGGAACTTCCTACATTTCACTCACTTGCTTCCTCTTTCATGGCAGATCAGTAATCTCACTACCAGGTACTTTTCTTGCTCTCGTTCTTCCTAATCTAACCCTATATCATCGTGGTCATTATGTGCTGACTTCAAGATCTACCAAGTTGCATTCCTTTTGCTTTTGAATCAAACGATATGAAATTGATTTCTCTAATTTTCAATCGAATATTTGTCAATTGCCATTTGAATTCTTATAAAAGTTATTTTTAAGAAACTGAACTAGTTGTGGAGTTAGTATGAACCTTTTGTTTTCATGTATTTATCTGTAAGATCTATATGTGTTGGGATATGTTTTGCAATTAGGGCCTGAGCTATTTGACATTTCATTGATGTGGTTGGTTCAGTAGGTTCTTTGTTAGATCTCCGCCAATTTTAAAGTCTAGATTCGTGTTCCCTAGAATACAGATGTTAAGGAAATTATATGCTATCATAGCTATTGGGTTCTATTCAGAAATTTCAAACCAGTTAAATTTTGTTAAGTTTACACACGCACACAATTTCCAACTATGATTTGTTAAGTTTTACTCTTCTGCCGACAAATTTGTGATGTTTCCAGCCAATATAGTTCTCAGTCTTATTATTTTATTATTTTCAGTGAATGGTTTCAAGTACAAAAGCTACATGTTTTGATCTTTCTAGCCGACACTTTCAGCCTTTTAGCTAATTGTCACCAGCAAATGAAAGCACAAAAACAAATAAAATTTTCACCAATTTGCCAATTTCCATGTATCATGGGAGGGTGGAGATTTCTGGGAAATAACACATCTGAATTCTGTTAATTGCTTCAGTTTGTAATAACCTGAATCGCATGTTGCAACACTACATTTCTTGGCTGTCAAATTTTTGGAGAAGCAAATTGTTTCCGCTATCATAGGAAATAATGCAAACTCAGTAATCATCAGACAAGCATATTGTTTCTTCACTTGTGAGAATTCACTAAAATATGATTGTTATCTGTTTGCAAACAGGTATTGTTTTGAAACAAATTTATAGAAGAAAAATGGATAGGGTCTTTGAAGAGTTAAATGAAGCCAAAGCTGAACTGGAGAAGCTGAGAGTCGAGTTAAAATGCAAAGCAGAGCTCACTGAGGGTTTGAGGAAAGCCCACAATGAGCAGACGAGTCAAATACAGCAAAGTAATATGAAAATTCGGAAGCAGACTGAAGATCTAAATGAAAAGACTGAGGAGCTCTCTTCAGCGAGACAAATGTGTGAGATTCTTCAAAGCAGTTTGAAAGAAAAAGAGTCCATCATCAAACAGTTGAGCTTTGCAAACGATAAGCTCAGAGTTGATTCACATGAGAAGCACCGAGAATTGGAGGAGGAGAAACGAGAATTGGTGCTTGCGTTAGATGAAGCAAACGAGAAGAATATAGACCAGGAGCAAAAAATAAATGTATGTATGGCTGAAATTGAAGGTCTTAAAGGGCTTCTATCAGCTGCACAGAAAAAGTCACTGGAAGCCGAGAAGAAAGCCAAGGCATGTAAAGAGCTAAGAGAAAGAGATGAAATGCTACTTAAATTAGAAGAGGAGAACAGGATGAATGAAAATCAGCTGAAATGGAAGAAAGAGCAATTCAAGCATCTAGAAGAAGCACACGAGAAGCTGCGAAATCAGCTGAGGGAAGACAAGAAAGAGTGGGAGTCGGAAAAGTCAAACTTGCTTGACGAGATGTATAAATTGCAGACGAGCTTAGACTCTCAAATCAGAATGTGTGAAAATCTTCAAAACCAGTTGAAGATGTGCAACCAAGCCCTAGCTCATGAAGAAAGCAGGAGAAAGTATGTGGAAGTTGAACTCTGTGAATATAAATCGCGGTTCGAGAATGTACTCACTGAGTTCCAGGACACTAAGTCACAACTGGAACATCTGACCAGCCAGAGGGACAAAGAAATCGCCCATCTTAGACATTCATTGCGGGCAAAAGAGACGTTTTACAAGGAAGCGGAGTACCAAGCCAGGAGACTAGAGCAGGAGAATCAAGAATTGCTGGCATCACTTAAGGAAATTCGGGAATCGCAGATTCAGGGAGTGGGAAGTTCTTCTTCTCTGGCGAAAATGCGAAACAAGCTCAGAAATTTGGAGCAGATACACAGAGATTGTTCTGCCAATCTTAGAGCCAATGAAGCTGAATGGAGCTCTAGACTCGAAAAACTGATTGGAGAGCTAGACTGCTGTAAGTCCACCATAGAAGATAACGAAAAAACAGAAGTAGAGCGCAAAATGGAGTTGGAAGCTTGTCACAATGCAATAATGCAGCTGGAGTTACAGAATGAGGAGGTGTCGGTAATTTTACTGGTGCTTAAATCAGGAATATCTGAGGCGCAGTTGAACCATAGAAATGCCGAGGCTGAGACAAGTTTCGATGTTAAAGAGAGAGATGAAAAGGTTTCCGACTTGATGAGGCAACTGGAGATGAAGAACAGAGCTTTGTCCAAAGCATTGGAAGATAACCAAGAAGAACGTCAAAAGGCTGAATCTTTACTAAAACGAGTTGAATGTTTGGAACTTGTTGAAGAGAAGCGGTTCCTGATCGAGAAAGAGCTAGAAAGATGCAAGGAAGTTCTTCGCAAATCATTGAAGTCTCAAAGTCAGTTCAAGGAGCATGCTTTGAAGACAGAAAAAGAGCTGAGAGACAAAATTGGTGAACTTTGTGATGCCTTAGATATAACGAATTCTGAATTGGCTAAAGAACGCGAGAAGGTAGCATCTTTGTCAGGCAAAGGTGCAACCTTGGAAATTATTGAGGAAAAGCAGCAGTTGACTCATAAGGAGCTTGAGAAGTACAAAGAAATGCTCGAGGAAGCATCTAGATGTCAGCTTCGCTTAAAGGAGCAAACTTTGCAGAAAGAAACCGAGCTGAGAGACAAAATCGATGAACTTCATGGTGCTTTAGATACAGCAAAATCGGAAATGGCAGCAGAACAAGAAAAGGCAGCAAATTTGTCGAGCAAGGTTGCATCCTTGGAAATTACCAGTGAAAAACTGCAGAAGGAGCTCGAGAAGCACAAAGAAATGGTGGAAGAATCATCTAGGTGTCAACTTCACCTAGAGAAGGAAACTTTGCGCTTGGACACCGACTACAAAGAGATACTAAGAGAAGTTAACGATGCGCTGGACAATGCAAATACTGAGTTGTGTGTGGAGCGTGAAAAGGCAGCATCTTTGTCGAGGAAGGTTGAGTCCTCCAATCTTACTGAAGGGCAGTTGCATCTAATGGAGAAGGAACTGGATAAGTATAAGCAAATGCTCGAGGAATCAGCCAAATGCCAACTTTGCATGCAAAAACAAGCTCTGCAGAAAGAAAATGACTTCCAAAAGAAACTTAAAGAGGTTTCGGATGCCTTGGAGAGGGTGAACTCTGAGCTGGCAGCCAAAACTTGTGAGGGACATGCAGTTGAATTCGAGTTATGGATATGGGAATCTATTGCTCAGCGATTAAAATACGACCTGGAAGAAAATCAGGCATTGAGGAAGGAACTAGAAGCTTCTCTTTTTTCACAAGTCGAGGTTGCGGAAGTTATCAAGCAGGAGAAGGATGGTCTTCTCAAAATCTTAGAAGTGAAAGACAGTAGAATTGATAATCTTCTACGGCAGATTAAAACAAGGGAGTCTGAAGCTGCCAAATCTGCTAGAATTGAAAAAAAATCCTTTCAATCGGAAAGGAAAACTTTTCGCCTAATAATGAGAGAAAAGGACAAGATTTTGGGGGATCTACAGAATGAGGTTAGCTGGCTGGAGCAAGAGTCAATTGCAAGAGAACTTGAAGCTATTTTTCTTGCACAAATTGGGGTTGAGAGGGCACTTGAGCATGAAAAAGAAAACAATATCCGACTTGTAGAGAAGATTGCTGCTGCTGAGATTCTCACTCAGCTGGAAATCGAAGAAAAGAAGCTAATGATGGCGGAGTTTGAAAACGAGATTTACTGTTTGCAGGAGAAGCTCGAAGCACAAGGAAAATCCTTGTCTTCTTCACAACACAAAGCTTTGAGTATCGAAGAAAAACACGCAGAAATGGAGACAAGGCTGAGAACATGTGAAGCATTGGTTGATGAACTGAAGATCGAGAGAAGTAATTTGGCTGAGGATGTCTCGAAGTTGTCGAGTGAGAAGGAAACAGTAACGGGTTTTGTCGTTGGAGTTGGTAACAGGATCAGCCAGTTTTCAAACGAAGATACACAGCTGCTAGGGACCTTGGAAACAATTGTTCGGTCTCTTGATGATGAAAGTGGAAATTTTCCGGCCTTAAATGAAAGTACTGGACTTTTCAAGGCAGCGAAAGAGATCGTGAACTCTCATCCTTCACCCAAGACGAGTAGAGTTCAGGCTGTTTCGGAAGCCAGATTACCGTTTCGCGAACTCAACTAGATAGCGGCTATTTACTCATATAGCCTCTCTCAGCTCTAACACATTATGTCTTGCATTTGTCTGTTTTCATATTGTTTGATTAGTTTAAATAGCATGCAGTTTTTGAGCATGCTTTAGTGGGTTTATCTGTAATCTAACTGTTTCGGCTACCAGAATTTACCACAAATTCAGTTTGACATGTTGCAATAATTGTTTGTTTTCCCCTGCTTCAATATTTTTACCATCACATTATTACTACCATAATAACGCTCGCAATGCTACGCATTTGTCAACATTTCATAATGAATTAAGAATTTAAAGTTATTAAAATAGTAAATCAACAATTGATCACGAAAATACACATTAGTTTTGATAGAGCTCCAAATGTCAGTTTTGAAAAGCAATTCGTCAATTTTCTCGTCCAGCAAACATTCTGCCTGTGGCTAAAAGTTCTACTGAAACATAAACTATAATGTGTATCCTTTTGTGACAGGTCTCTCGTATCTGTAACATTAATGAACAAGGTGGATTTTATGTTAACCGCCTTAAAGAATCAGCATGATCCGAAAACAATGATGAGATACCTCTGACAGGAACAACTTCAATCCTCGTTTCTATTCCCGCTAGATGAGCTGGACTTCTGATAAAATTCTGATAATCCTTGCCTCAAAGCTCCAAGGTTTACCCCATCGTCGACCAAGATACTAGTCACACCCATTTCAGATGTCTGAAAATACCAAAATTAAAATTAAACTAATACATTTAACAAGGATACTAATGAAAACAATCATAATTAAGACTAGAACCCAAATTATTCACAACAGATATATCATAAAAACAGGACAGCTAATAAACAATAAAAATATTGTGGTGAAGAAAGTGTACATACAGGTCCAATGTTTCTGTCCTCGTCATCAAAGAAGAGCATAGATGTAAAAGGCAATCCAGTCTTCTTTTGAATCCTCTGGAAATGCTCGGTTTTGTGAGTCCAGCTGGAGAAAATTTCCTG
The DNA here is from genome assembly GCA_949673415.1 of Euphorbia schlechtendalii. NCBI lineage: Eukaryota > Viridiplantae > Streptophyta > Magnoliopsida > Malpighiales > Euphorbiaceae > Euphorbia > Euphorbia schlechtendalii. The sequence continues at coordinate 12,870 of CATIWQ010077788.1, read as the reverse complement.
AATTATCAAAACAATATAGTGGTTGCATTGCTTTGCTAGAACAAATAACCATGAAACCCAAAACCACCACCAAAATGACCTTGCAAGCTCAAATCACAATTTCCTTCGTTGAACATCCTCCTACTCGCGCCTAGCGGACATATCTATGTTTTTGCTGGTACAAAGGGAAACAGAAAACTACAAAAAACTTTTAAAAAACCCTTCCTCACAATTCTATTCCATCTATATGCAATATATCATACTTAAGCAGTTTGGTAGGCAGATGGGGTAATGTTGTTATTGTTGTATAGACGTTCCATATATTGTAGAGGCAAGTTAATGAAACCTTATTGAGAAAGCCATCTTCCATATATTTTCTGTGAGTGAGGCCACAGTTTTAATAGTCAATTTGTCATGAAAATTTCCTCACAATTTTAATATTTAGGTTCGGTATTAGAGGCTTAGCCGAAATTGAATATCTAACAAGCGTCTAACTGCTTATATACATCTTCATGATTGTATTTGTGGTATCCTGCTTGTGCTTATGGTTGTTCTGTTATTTGTTTAAATCCTAGCTCGGCATTTTCAAGCTTATGGAGCCTTAATTATTAACATAGACCACAAAAATGTACTCACACTTGGCTTGTATTTTTAAAATCAAAGACTAAAAGGTTTTTCCTTTTTTCAAAATTCTAGCTCGCTTTCGCCTTTCAGATATCCTATACTTGGTAAACGTATATATAGCTATGTTTATTAGCTGAGTGCAAAATTATTAAAGTTTTGGCCTTCGCAGTTATCTTTAACTTTTATTTACTCATTTGAGTGAATGTTCTAAGATATATGAACTTACGTTGTTGGGCCCTCCAATAACATTTCATGCATTATAATAACCCATGATATATCAAACATTATAAAAGTTAAAAAAAAAAAGAACAGAAATAAGACCACTGGTAACAGAATTCATAGCTTCACTCAAAGAAAAAACAATGTAAGATAGCTGCCATAATGATAAAGAAGTAATGTAGTCAATGATAAAAGATTTCTACACTTCATTTTCCTTCCTACTTTATCACTTTAATTGCAGGATAATTAGCACGCCAGTCAAAAGAATTTCAGGCTCTCATCATATTCAAACCAATCCTTTATATCTAAGATATCAGAAATTAAGGAATCATAAAAAAGCACAAATTAACAAGTAAAAGTTTGCAAACTTACAAACCTGAGCTACAAACATGTTGTCCATTCCCAATTTAGCAAGAAAGGCTTTAGCAATCCGAGGGGTTGGCGATCTAGAAGCAATTGCCATCTCAATTCCCTTTTCCTTCAGCGCATATAGAATTCCTTTAGCATGCGGATAAAGATAAGGAGTATCGCTCTGGTAATAGCACTCACTGATCAATTCAAACAACAGACGTTGATTTCCATGATTCCACAATTCCTAATTCTACAGCCCTAAATCGAAAGCCAAAATAGCTGAAGTGTGAAAAAGACGAACCAGTAAAAAGGCCATAAAGTATAATCCAGATCAAAGACGACTAAGCGAGGAAGAATCTGGAATTGGCCGATGATTTGCAAAGCTTCATTTTTCATCTTCTCCACTTCGTCTTCCATCTCTCCCAGGTTGAAGATGCAGACACCAAAGAGGGAATAAAGCGGCGCTTATTATGCGTTTTAATGGCTGCCTCTCCTCAATAAAGAAAAACAACGTGTTATTATTAATTAATGACATGGAATACACGTGGCGAAGTTAGAGCCGCCAAAGGGATACGGGACCAAAACGCACCGTATCAAGGCCAGCAAAAGCCTGGAACTGGAACAGTTTTCAGCCTAACATTCTTTCGTCTTTGTCAAAGCTTCTTCTTCGTATAACACTCGGGTAAGTTTCATTTTCTAGCAATTATTGCTTTCTTTTTTTTTTCGTTGAAATTAATTTGGATGCTTTCGGTTTAGTTTCATCTACCCTATTGGTGAGTTTAACTTTGTTAGATGCTTTCATTGTTGAGTTTTTCTTTCTTAATTTTCTTTCTATTTATCTTGTTGATGCTCTTGTTATGAATTGAGGCAATATCGATTCTGTTTCACCATTTATTCTATTGGGCACTGAGGGATTTCATTTAATTTAGCGTGTTATTTAAAATTGACGAAATCCCTTTTCGCTATTGAGATTAGGAAAAGGAATCAACCTTATTTGAGAGTTTTCAGAATACAATTTGGGGATGCTGATTATTACATATTGTGGTTTTTGTCATTGTATGCTTCATATGTTAATAACTCTGCCTATTGATTATGTGTATAATGACCCCACAAACTGTGAGGATTAAGAATATCAGACCTCACAATAATTTACAAACATGCTGAAGGGTCAAGTTCGCTAGATATTGAGCTTTCATCGATTTTCTTCATTTTCAACATGTCCTTGTGATCCAAATCCATGCCAAGATGTGATCTTTTTGTAAATTATGTGCAATAAAGCCTTAGAGATAGGAATAAAATTGTTCTGAATCTACACTCTGTCTAGTATCAAAATCTTCTATAATAAAGTAGCAGATTCTTAGAGTTATTGGATTCTTCTTGGTTGCAGGTATAGTAGAGGTAATAACTAACCAAGTAGTGTTTCGGAATATAAACCAATACTGGTGTCTTTTGGCATCTCAAATTCTATTTGGCAATGGCTCTTAGCGGTTCCTTGCAATTGTCCCATGATATTGGGCTTTGCAAGAGCCGGGGTAGTGCAATTCAATACAAGGTAAGGTTTTCTATAAATTCTTTGATTATTTCTTGGAAAATATATTATTGATAATTTACTAACAACCCAAATATGTACACTCTCAGATTAGATTGAGGAGGGACAGGATACCTATATTCAGTACCACACTTTCATCACGAGCTGCGGTAACTTCTATAGCCATCATATTCTTTTGAAACAGCATTTTGGTAGAAATCTACGATGATTGGCGTGTAAATTTCCTCTGGATATGCTTTTTATATATAAAAGTATGTACATATAGACACACTTGAGTGTGCAGATACAGAAAGGACAGCTTGAATGATATTATATTTGGATTTGGTCTTTTTGACATTCAATTAATCTATGTGCAAAAACATTTCATTTGAAACTGAATAATATTGCATGTTCTTCGAAGCCTGCCAGTCTGCCACTATTATTTTTCTTTTTTAGGTATATAATAGTTAATGTCATTCGTGAATAATATTCATATAATTTGCCTAATGCTATCATCTTTCAAAACAAAAATATAAATATATCAAATTAACTTTCTAAGTCAGATCAAGTAATGGCTTTCCATATATTAGCATCAACAAGAACATATTTGCTTACCTCTGCATAAATTATAGGAATGAAGTTTCTTAATGGTGAGACTTTTTTTGGCTGTGAATATGAAATTGGCTTTTGATTGATAAATTTAGTGATAAAAATCGCTGATGAAACTCATGAAACAATAAACTTGGTTTGTGAATTTTATTTTTTTATCACAGATTCAGCAATGGAGTTCTTGGAATGCCCGTTTGTCTGACATTTTATTCAGACCAATATCCCCTACAATAAGCAGAAATAATGTCTTCAAGTGTCATGCATTTTTAGTTCCAGGACAAGAGTTTCCAGGAATAAAGGCCACTTCCATGATATTGACAAGGTAAGGCTCTTTTTCTTTCAGTCATCTGCACGCACAATCTTTATTTTTTCCTCATCTCATAACTTAGTTTTATATTGTTTCAGAGTTCTGTTGGTCTTTTTTCCCCGTAGGCATGTATTTAATGTACTAGGCGTATAAATACACTTAGTTAGCATTATATTAGAAATTCAGAATGAGTTTGTTTTAGTCAATCATGTTCTTTACATGTATTGCAGGTCATATGATGTTCTGCAAAGAAGTCCTGACATATTGAAGCTGGCTCCTGCAATCAGTTTAATTGTATTTGCAATATGGGGTCTTGGGCCGCTCATGCGTCACAGCAGAAATATACTGTTTCATGTACTTGGAATCCCTTGTTTAAATTCTTATATATTTTCCATGGTATTCAATGGGTCACTTCTTTGACTCGATCTGTTTCTTCTTAAAATAACTGGCAGAGAAATGATAATACTTGGAAAAAGAGTGGTACATATTATGTTACAACGTCTTATGTTCAACCGTTGCTGCTATGGACTGGTGCATTGCTTATCTGCAGGTTTAGATCAGGACCTTTATATATTGCAAGCTCTTTATAAATGTAATTTTAAGTGAATATCCTTCTGAGTAGCCATTAGCATAGTTTACTGACCAGAATTTATTTTACGCAGAGTCTTAGATCCTATTATCCTGCCTACAGAAGCTAGTCAGGTTGTTAAGCAGAGGCTTTTGAATTTTGTAAGATCGTTATCTACTGTGCTAGCTTTCGCCTATTGTTTATCGAGGTAACTCCTTTTCCTATCACCTTTCCATTATTTTTGTCTCGGTAGTTTCAGTTGATAAAATACTTTTAGTATATACACTGTGCCTTCTGCTGGAATTTGCTTAATTTGGGCAGCTCAGATTCCTCTTTTATCTTTCTGTTCTTGCAGTGAAGATATCTCTTTGGGAGGAAGCTTCTTAATTTTAAAAGACTGAAAATATAATTCAATTTTTTATGTATATGTGTAATATTTTCTATTGGAAAGCCAGGGTTTGATCCCTACCATACCCTAGTCATCCCCATCCAACTTCGTGGATGTACCAATTGAACTAAGTCAAATTGATTCAAACCCTCCCAGTGCAACACCGACCAATCAATGAATATCCTCTAGAAATTGATCTTTTTGTATCTGCTAACTTGCCCTGAATTATACAATTTGAAGGAGATATTTCGAATGTTCCCTTCTCGATATCTGATTTCTGAAGCTAAATATGGAATATTATTTTTATGCAGCATGATTCAACAAGTGCAAAAGTTCTTCGTCGAGACTAATGAGCCCAGTGATGCTAGAAATGTATGTATCAGTACTCTTAACTTGGAATTTACTTTGTTAGCATATTTTTGCTAATTTTGTAGTGGTTCCTGTCTAAGAATATTGTTTTTATTTTTTTTTTTTTTTTGTATTTTGTAGTTTTACAACTTATTTAACATTTTGCTATAGTATGTTCTGAAGTATACAGACTTGTGGAATTATATATACTAGTGTGGCCTGCTTAGTTTCAAGGTTTATGTTTGGCCGATTTCATAATTGTATCCTTTTAAGAAGAATCTCTCCAGCTAGCTTCATTTCCTTTGCCTACTTAAACATCTCAAAAGGCTTTGTTAATTGAATCATTTCTAAATGCACGCACACAATTTGTTTGGTCTTGTTTTGCACAGATGGGTTTCCAATTTGCGGGGAAAGCTATATATTCTGCTGTTTGGGTTGCAGCTGTTTCACTATTCATGGAGTTGCTAGGCTTCTCTACCCAAAAGTGGCTCACTGCTGGAGGTCTTGGGACAGTACTGCTGACCCTTGCTGGTCGTGAGGTGTAACTATTTTTGTATTTTATACTGTTTTAATGCGTGGCATAAGTACTTCATGGATGTATTCCCTTGCAATTTGACACCTGTATTGTTTGGTATTTTAGATATTCACGAATTTCCTATCGAGTGCGATGATCCATGCAACTCGACCTTTTGTTGTGAACGAGTGGATTCAAACAAAGATCGAAGGCTACGAAGTTTCTGGTACAGTTGAGGTTTGTACTTACAACACGACTCTCTGAAGCATTTAGAAGTGAAAAAATGGAAATGTTAATGAAGTAAAAAAAACAATAATTTGAGTGACGATTTGTTGTTTTATTCTTGTGCAGCATGTTGGGTGGTGGTCGCCGACAATTGTGAGAGGTGAAGATCGCGAGGCAGTTCATATTCCAAACCACAAGTTCACTGTGAATGTTGTGAGAAACCTCAGTCAAAAAAGTCATTGGCGTATTAAGACCCATCTAGCCATTAGTCACTTGGATGCTCATAAGATTAATGTGAGATGCATTTATTTTCTTATCCTTTCGAACTGCACTTATTAATCAGCTATTTGTTTTTCATGCTCTCTTTTAATAAAAATTGATTTTTCTTTTCTTTTTTTTGGGTAGAATATTGTAGCTGATATGCGCAAAGTCTTGGCCAAGAATCCTCAAGTTGAGCAGCAGCGGTTGCATAGAAGAGTATTTTTGGATAACATCAATCCCGAAAATCAAGCTCTTCTGGTTTGTGCTCCTTTCATCATTTTACTGCATTGGAACATCTTATATTTTTAACTCTTTCTTTTCATCTTGTCCTGAATATTGTATTCAGAAATTATTTAATGTTAATTTGCGAAGCAGGTCTCTCATTATCTCTATTCTCTTTCTCTTCAGATTTTGATATCTTGTTTCGTGAAGACCTCGCACCACGAAGAATATCTGTGTGTAAAGGTACAAAATTTTGTTTTCTAATTTTCTTAGTTTCTCACGTTTTAAGGTTCGGCTTATATATTTTGAATGCCGAAACAGGAAGCTATACTGTTGGATCTTCTGAGAGTTATAAGCCATCACCGAGCTCGTTTAGCTACACCAATCCGAACAGTGCAGAAATTTTACAGCGACGCCGATTTAGATAATATCCCATTTTCTGATGCTCCCTTCAACCGTGGTGGAGTTGCATCAAACCGTCCTTTGCTATTGATCGAACCCTCTTACAGAATCAATGGCGATGATAAAGCCAAATCTCAAACTCGGCAGGGTCAAGAGGTCAAGGCTACATCAAAGCCCTCAACTGACACAAAAACATCTAGCAGCTCGAAACCCGACTCCAAGACAAAAGAAGCACCAAAATCCGACTTAAAGCCCGATCCTAAAATTAGCGAAACACAAAATTCCGACGTCAACGAACCAACAAAAGCCGCCGCAAAGACATCAAGCATTGATGAACCACCAAGTTCTGATTCGAAAGCACAAAGCTTTGTTCCGAGTGTTACAAAACAGAACAAAAAGATTCCGCCAAAAAATGTGAGTACTATAAAATTTGCGAGTTTGGTAATTTTTCTATAGAAAATACTGACAGGGAAAGAGAAATGCAGGAAATTTCTTCTCAACCGAAACAAGGAGGTGATAGGCAACCGTCAGCAAGTCAACGGCCTGCCTTGGAGGAAAATATAGTTCTGGGCGTTGCTTTGGAGGGCTCGAAAAGGATGCTTCCAATCGAAGAAGACGACTTGGCTTTCCATTCAAATCCTCAAGGGGAGTTAAAGGAAACAGCGAATGCTCGTACGAGTGGAAATGCTGACAAGGATGGAAAAGATGCTCAAATTCCAAACCCTCCGGTCAATCAGTGAAATGTCTTCCAGAAATTGATCTCTACATAATTGCCTGCTAACTTGCCCTCAAAGATCCTTTAATGCTCTTTCATAAATTATTAGAGTTGAAGGAAATATTCGAGGACTATGATTAGTCATTGGATTTCCGGTTCTGCAAATATAGCAATTTTAATCTGCTTGAGTAGGATTTGTTGTCAAATCAGTTTGTTGATTATATGCATAATGTATATTCCATTTTTTTTCCTGATATCTGTGAATAGATTTGTTGTCAAATTAAGTTGTTCGTTGATCATGTTCAAGTATGGCATTTTCGGTGTATGGTTTTGTATATTGTGATGATTTTAAAAATGAGTTAACAGGAACCGTACCAGACTTTGGGAGAAGGAATATTTCTAGCAAATTTGTCAAATGTAAGAAATTTATTCATGTTTTGATCATTGAAAAAGATTTGGGTAACTTGATGTTGGGTAAAAGGACTAAAGTGTTAATTGAACAACATTTAGGGATTCCATGATGTATTTTTCAACATGCATAACTTACTCGTGTAATGTGTAATAGTCACAAAAATACATTCCAGTAAATTATACAAGTATGTTGAAATGCGATTGAAGTTGGACTTTGGAAAGCAGTCTTTCTGAGATATACATAAAAAGACAACAGATGTCCTTTGCTCAGTCTGACCTCTTCATAATTGCATGTGTTTATTGTGTATTATTAATTTTGTCAGAAAATTGTGAAAATTGTGAAGTCATTGTTTTTTTTACCAGAAAAGATAAAATTAAAACATCAATATCTAAATTAATATTCTATGTGAGATGCAACATACAAAAATAGTGCAAACAAAAACAGCTGTGAACTAATAATGAGCAACACAAATCACAATATTGTTCAGTTCTGGTCAATAATCCAAAAATAAAATTCACCATCACTCCCCCAACCCATTATCTTTTTTTTTCTACTAAATTTGCCATCTGTGGTGTTGCTCTTTTCCCCCATGAAATGAGAAATGGAATCTTCTTCTTATTTATCATATACTATTGCAACCCACAGACAACACTTGAGGTGCCAAATAATTTAACATTAACTATCAAACCTTTATCAAATTTATGCTTCACACATACAATCAGGGGCAGGATATGCATATATCGATTGCTTCCGTTTTCTTAGCCTAATCTGCCCTTGTCGGTTTTCATGCCCTTCCATCACAGCCTCCTTAAACTCCGCCCAGCTTATGTTTTTGTTCAAAAACAATTGACCCAACAACGACATGTCCGGCCTTATGGTCTTCATATTCTTGTAACTTCGATGCCCAACCTATTTCACACGAGTCACAAATTCCGTCATTTCACCGTTCATCCCGCAACTAACTGCAAGCAATTTCCGCGAGAAATACTTACCAATGCATTATGCATATTCCCAGGAGATGCAGAGATAAAAACGTCGCTATGCAAGCCAACATAGTAATCAACCGCCGCTAGCAAAGACGCCTTCTTTTTAATTTGCGCTCGTTCTTCTGACGAGGCGAGGCTCTTCTTGTCTTTCATAAGTGGAAACAAATCTTGTAATGCCGATATCCTATCTTCCCCGCCGTAAACCTGATAAACCACAACCGCTAAATTAGACGTGTATTTAAGAATTATGGAATAGTGTTTTGTAGTATGAGTTTTGTGTGATAAAAGGCCGACCTTGTGTGAAGCAAGGTATAGACTAGTATTGTTATCGAACCCCAGAGCGGCTAGAACTAGTCCAATCTCTTCGGGAGTCAAAGGGCAACGGCCTTGACTCCTCAACTCTTCGTCGGTGAATTGTGAGTTGAGAACCCTTCCTCCCCATATAACTTGTCGGTACTTTGCCAGAGCCAACTTTTCGGCTTTGCCTCCACCAAAATCACAAGCCGAATGGGCTGCCATGTCCTGTATATAGCTACGGTTAGGAAATGAAACATCTTCTTAGCTACAATTTCGCAAGAATTCGTCAATATATTTTATATTCCAAATGCAGGTATTATATAAGCTAAACTTGAAATATTGCGGCATAAGGGTCAGTTTGGGATTGCTTTCCCAGGGCTGCTTTTTAAAAAAAAAACTCCATTTTCAAGCTTTTCTAGGCTGCAGCTCCTAATTAAGAGTAAAAATTCTTTCTCCAATACCAAAATATGTTGTTCTATCAAAAGTTTGTAATTGGAACTTTTCGTGACCGCAACTCTGACAGCAATCCCAAACAGGACCTAAATCTCGTTAATACCTTGTCGAAGCGAAGGTGAAGCGCAACAAACTTCTTTGGTTGGTAATCTTCGATCACTTCTTTAGGTCCTTCGATTGGTTGCGAAGGATACCTAAGGCGGTTGACAAGAGCATCTCCAAGCGCTCTTATGTGTGGAACAAAAGACAATGCTTCGAAGTTGACTTTGCATCGTAGATGTTGGATTTCCTTTGGCAAGTTATCGAAAGTCAGCCGATGCGAAAATGGGGAAATGGCAGCAATCCCGTAACTGAACCAAAGTAAAAAAAATCTCACTGATTTCTGAAACCACTAAAAATATAGAAAGAACAATATGAAACGGACTTGAGAAGATATACATATACAAACCTCTGAAGCACAGGCAAGACATTATCGAGATACCAATTGGCAGAAGCATGGACAGGTGCCATCTTAATTCTCGTGGCTCGAATTGCAGTGGAATAATACTCTCTTGTGCTCCACGCAAATTCATCAGGCAACTCTTTTACGATAGTGATGTCATCCTTCAACACATCAATAAAGCGATCGACATCAAATATATCCTCAAACAAGCTGGAAAAAAAATACGAATCGCAACTTCAGAATAAGGCCTAAACTTAAAAATAACAAACAGATGCTAAGTGGTTGAAATGATACCTCGAGTCTTTCCAAACAGGATTAACTTCAAAATGCGGAATTAAGAGTGTTGCATTTAGTATCTTAGCGACAGCCACAGCGTCGCAAATCTGTTCGATAAATTGTTGCACAACTCAATAAGAAAGAAAAGTAGAAAACTTTGTCGTTGCTTTATGCATCGTGAGAAACATCGAAGAACTTACCCCCATTCTCTGCTGGTTCAACCCTCCATCGAGAAACACCTGAAGATAGCCCTCGGATTTTGCAGGGTGTGCTACAGAACGCAATGAGAAGTCGATTTAAAAAATGTATAAACTTCAATATTGAAATAAAAAAACAAGACATAGTTATATCTAAAACTAAAAGTACTCACATGATGCGATTGGGGAATCGGCACATGGTCGCCATCCTAGATGAGCCAATGGAGCCCAGAGATGAGACTGCTTTTCTTGTGACTGAATAAACATATTTATATAATCCGAATTTGAGATTTCAGCTTTTATCGACAAGCATAAAATCTAGGAGCATAAACTAAAGGAGTGAGCTTTTGCTTTAGCCTTTTACTTACAGTCTCACGCTGCAAAGCACTCTGCAGAAGATTCAAGTGCCTAGATCTTGGAACAATTATATCCTGCATAAAATAACCGATTTAGCACAAAATACACTCACAACTTTGCTTCCTTCCCACAAATAGGCACTCAGGGAAGATAAAACTCATAGGCAAATCGAAAAGGAGGACCTTTTTTTCTCCAAAATGGTTTTAAAGTTGATATGTGTAAGAAATTGCAGCTAAGTTGCAATAGAGGGATCAGAAAAAATAACAAAATAAGCTTTACCAACATAGGCCATGGAAGGCATAGATTTGCTTTGGATTCAGTTTTGTAATTTGTTTCTTATTTGATAGAGAACTAGTATATACTAAGTAGTATTGTGATATTACTAGTGTTCGGATTGAATCAATGGTTCAAATTCATCAAACAACCTTTTAGATGGCCTCCCTGCTACTAATTTGACTTGGTACGTAATGACTAGAGTCCTTTTCGCTTTCATCGGGGACATTAGTACCACAATTAACCCACAATAAAGCAAACTCTTCTCAATCCACATGTTCACCCAGTTTCCTTGCTATATTATAAATCCTACTAAAAAAATACCCCATGAAATCACTCAAGAAACCCTAAAAAGGCTGCTTCTTAAGAGTCTGTCAATAACAACCCATGTCAGCTAACTGAACTCATCAAAAACCTAATCCAATAACTTAATCTAAAAATTCCAAATAAAATTAAAGCCAAATATATTACTACAATTAGAATAATGCACTTTTCTACCAAACTAATTCCAACTGTTTTACTATTATTCCTACTTGATAGTCATTAGCTTCTACTGGTTCCACCTTTTCTCTTTTGTTTTTCCATCAAAAAATAATCAAATTTCCGAAATCAGCAATACATGCATAACTATCATCGTTAAGAACCCAATGACAAGATTCTGCAACTAATTCAAGAACTTCCCATGGAAAAAATAGCCGTTAAAAATTGCAGAAGGAAAAAGCAAAAGCTCACCGACAAAGAAGAAGAGGAGGCATGGGTAAGAGCAAAAGACAAAATCAACAGAACAGCAAGAGCTCCTCTCTTAGGAACAAGAAGAAGAAGCTCCTCCATATTTGATTGAAGAACAGCAAAATTAAGCAAGAACAGATCTCAGAGTATAGATTTAAGAGCTCTTTCTGTACGTGATATTTAATGGAGGAAAGGGAAAAAAAACGGAAGAGAAGAGAAGCAACCCTTGATCACATGAAAACTGGAAAACATGTAGGATTCCATTAAAAAGGTTTAATCTTGAGGACTGTGAAAGAGAGAGAAAAAGGCAGCTTCACATGGACACCTGTAGAGAGAGAAACCGAGTGAAGGCAAGCAGCGAGAGTAGAATTGATTACGGAGGTAGATGTCGCTTTCAGACAGGACTCCCCCACAAATAATTAAACCAATTTTATTACACTAATTAACCCTGTTTTAAAAGACTGTGTTTGTTTTTGTTATCATGTCCAAATATAACTTTATCCGTTTTGCGTAATAATACAGTTTTGGAGTGTACCGTTGGGGAGCTTTTTGTATTTTTGCTAAATCAGACAGAGCACCGACACATATCCCAATTCCCCCAATCCAATTCAACGGTAATAACCTACATTTTACCGTTGGAGTAAATTCTTTTGCCAAAAGCACTGTCTGGTACTTTTGTGGATTTGTTCCCTGTATTGCACACCTTAATTGATGAGAGTTGTGAATTCTAACCCATTTTGTAGTATTATTCTATTTGATTATTTAAATGATTTGTTACTGATTTTGTCATTAATTTGCGCCAATTTTGGTTTTGGAAAGCATTTAAGCTGATCTGGTAAGTTTAGAGATTATTGAAGCATTTTGGGAGTTATTTTGGAAAGTTTGATTAGTTACCCTGTAATTCAGGTTGAAGTAGAAGACTCGGATTTCACGTTAAAGAGGAATTGAAGAGGTTATATTTCCTAGTTGATGATGTAAGATTTCCAGATTTATATTACATTTATGTTTTTATTTTATCTTTTCAACCTTTTAGTTAATTTAGTAAGATTCAATTTTATTGTTTAACTTTTATGTTTAAATAAGAGATTTATCTCCCGATTATTTTAAGACTTCTTTTCCAACTTAAATATGGATATATTTCAGTTTAACTAGAGATCCTTTGAACTAATCTTGTGATTAGGGATGTGC
>CATIWQ010077785.1:0-17334 GCA_949673415.1 Euphorbia schlechtendalii | reverse complement strand
ATTAGGCAGAGGCTGAACCAGGATAAAAATCACTGTTTGTATTTCTTTACTCAGCTTTATTTTGTATATCATTTACGCATCTGAAACACATTAATTATAAAGGGGGACTCTGAGTAACTAATACTTACTCAGAAGCAACTTTTGAAGCAGTCTTCTATAGATTAAAAGAAAACTGAAAAAGAGTCATTCACCCCCCCCTCTGACCTATTTAACACCCTTACTGGGTCCTACAATTATGTTATCTTATCAATAACAACAAAAGTTGTCAGAAGAAATTGTTATCATAAATATTTAAATATTTAAGATAACATTTGGATGCAAAAATTGGGAATATTGCCATAACTATAATATTATCAATAACTCTCGTATTAACGAAGATGTGTGACAACTAATTATTATCGTATAATGTTATAGGTGACAATATTTTACGTTTCTGTGACTATATTATCACAAAAAGATCGATAATAAATGTGTGTGAGAGGGAGAAAATTTTTTTGTCTATTTAAGGATTAAAGATTTGAAACTTTCCTGTATTTTCAATGGTGTTCTAATTTATCCATTAAAGTTGATGTGATGATTTTGTAATAATAATGATTATAATTTAGTTTATCAAAATAATTACAGTTTTATAACATTTTAGACAAATTTAAAAGAAAAATAATTGTTTCTTTAAAGTTGAAAAGCTAATCGGATGGCCCCATCTGATTTTTTATGCTAACTTTGTGTGTTATGGATTGTATGATGAATGTGCATATGGTGTGTAAAATTTCCGAACTGAGGCCTTTAAACACTTTAGGAATATTTAAGGACCAATATAGATTATTGATGGCGGAATAAAAAGATCCCACGTTGACTGAACTATAAACATGAGTACGGAATCGGACTTATCATATCCCAAAACTTCTTAAAATAAATAAAAGCCTAATACATTTGGAACCCCCTCAAGTTGTCTCTAAATTCTGGATTTTTCCCTGAATTTTGAAATGTTCTCAATGCCCCCCTGAACTTGTCTAAACATTCTCAATGCCATCCTGAATTTGTCTGAACGTTCTCAATCCCCCCCTGAACTTGTCTAAAACATTCTCAATTTTCCCCTGAACTTTGAAATGTTCTCAATGCCCCCTGAACTTATCTAAACGTTCTCCAACACCCCTCCATCCAACGTTGCAAGTTGCGTTAGTGGACCAACAAACACGAGCACGTTAATGAAAAAAATTATTTAAAAAAATTAAGAACGTTTAGACAAGTTCTGGGGGCATTGAGAACGTTTAAAAAATTATTTTCATCTATTAAATAATCGAATTGAGGGGGTGATGGAGTACGGTTTAGACAAGTTCAGGGTGAAATTGAGAACGTTTGGACAAGTTCAGGGGAAAATTGAAAACGTTTTAGACAAGTTCAGGGGAGAATTGAAAACTTTTAGACAAGTTCGGGGGGAAATGGAGAACTTTTAGACAACTTCAGGGAAGCATTGAGAACACTTTAAAGTTCAAAGGGGAATCCGAAGTTTAGGGACAACTTGAAGGGGTTCCAAATACATTAGGCCTTTTATTTATTTTAAGAAGTTTTGGGATATGATAAGTCCGATTCCGTACTCATGCTTATAGATCAGTCAACGTGGGATCTTTTTATTCGGCCATCAATAATTTATATTGGTCCTTAAATATTCCTAAAGTATTTAAAGGCCTCAGTTCGGAAATTTTACACACCATATGCACATTCATCATACAATCCATAACACGCATTTCAAAGTTCAGGAGGAATCCGGAATTTATGAACAACTTGAGGGGTTCCAAACGCATAAGGCCTAAATAAAATATATATTCAGTGAAAGGCATGAGAGCCGTGATATAATTTTCTCTGTAATTATGTTTGCTTTAGATAAACAGCAGAAAAATTGTTGTAAATTGAAAAAGAAAAGGAATCTTTATAAAATTAAATAAACAAGAACCTCATTTTCTCTAGAACAAACAAACAATCCAATTTAAAAAGAAGTCCACCTGCTGTCCAACAAAACAATTGAAATCGATTGCCATTCCACCCCTAACAGTGCAAGCATATAAAACAGGTCAACTTACAAAAATATACTTCTGTGAATTTTCAAAATAAGGATAATACTTGTCTACCTAAAAAAATAAGGATTCTAATCAGTATTTGTTTTATAATGGAAATATGTGGTTTTAACTGTTATAGTAAAACAAATAATTCACATTTCCAATGTAAAAATTTGTTTAATATCAGTTCATCAACCAAGCTTCACGTACTCCCACGCTAGGTGGGTTATGCTTTATAATTTTTCTAGTCTAATGGAATACTAATAGATGTATGCTTGTTAATATTAAATTACTTACGCATATCTTACAAAATAATTTTCATCCGCTAATTTTTAGATATATTAGTATATCACTCCTTTATTTTTAAGCTTAATGCATTACTAGGTACCTGAATTTGTTCCAAAAAACTTACTGCCCCCCTGAACTTTGAAAGTGACCCCGTAACTCCCTCAACTTTCAAAAAATGCACCACTTTGCTCCATCTATGCCACGTGTCATCTTCTAGTTGGTTTGACTTTTCAAAGACGTAAATTTTCTGATTTTCTCTCTTCAATCAAAAGTTAACAGGTGGCACTGAGAGAGTAAAGTGATGCACTTTTTTAAAGTTGAGGGAGTTACGGGATCATTTTGAAAGTTCAGGGGAGCAGTAGGTTTTTTAGAACAAGTTCAGGTACCTAGTGATGCATTAAACCTTATTTTTATTTTCTATTTTTAAATTATCACATTTTTTAAGTTAAGTTTCTGATAATATCCTAAACATATTGCACCACCACCAAGCTTTTGGCAGATGCATTCATTTTTAATATATATGATGGTTTGTTCTTATTATTTAAAATAATGATCCTGAATTTTCTTAAGTGATTTAATATCTTATTGAATTTTGAATGTCATTATTATTATTTAACTGAAAACATTTGTGCTTTGTTTTGATATTTTCAAAATTTATTTTTAGGGCATATTTAAATGATTTTGATAAGCAATTTATTTTTTTTTTAACTATTTGCATACTTGAACTTACAAATTAGGCTCAATTGTAACTATTATATTATTTCTAACGCTCACTTAGTTTATACATTTGGATTAAACGGTTAGAAGTCATAGTATCCAAACCTTTTGGACCTAAATGTCGAATGTTCGAAGTTTAACAGTGCCATTTGTTGGATAATATTTCAATTAATAGTAGAGTGAGTCTGTGATGTATTCACTTCAACCTTAATGGACATTTGCGTGCTAGAGATTTCAGTAATAATATATGAGTTACAATTGAACTCTACATATAAACTTAACCTTTTTGTTCAGATGGTTTCATCACATATATGTGATACAATTTTAATCGTCATCTCCGTAGTAAATGAAATTTTATATGTGTGTGTATATATATATATATATAAAATTTTTCTTAGTAAAATTTTAAGGTAAAAGATTTTCTAAATTTTAATTTTGATACATTTGTAAATTTCAAATAATCTTAAACATTCATTTTTTTCAGTTAAATTTTAATGTCATTGTCAATCCACAGACAATTAAAATTCAATCTCAACCATTAAAACATGATAAATTGTTAAAATAAACTGAAATTTACAAATATATCTTTTATCAAATCCAATTTCACGAATAAAATTAATTAAAGAGGGAGAAGAAGAAAAAAAGAAAGTGTGAAAGACACAAGTTCAATCCCCTAGTTGCTGTAATGCTACATTTGTTCTGGCTTTGGCCGTAATTGCAACACGTCAACCCTCATATTTGGAATCATTGTAAAATTTAATATTGGCCACAAAAAATAAAAATAAAAAATAAAACATCATAAAGTTGGAAAATATGAAAAAGGGATAGGACAATAACAGTACACGTTAATAGTAAGCAGAGGCCACACGAATCAGAAAAGAGCCAATGGGATTTCGAATAGTTGATCTCTTCTTCCCCACTTCTTACCTTATTACGATTTTGTTCCATTAGATTTTTTAAAACATCTTATATTAAATTGAATATTGTCCTCTCAAGTCTAAACTATTTATGGAATTGACTTGTGATACAAATTTTTTATGTTACTAATAGCATAGCGATGAAAAAATATCTATATTATTAGAATTTGGTAACAAATCAATATTATTGTAAATTATTAATTAAAGTTTTTAATGATACATATCATTATAAAAATATTAATAATTATTATAAATAGTATTATAATTAATTTATGGTTATTATTATAAATTCTGTTTATTTCTCTTATTAAATATTAATTTCATTAACTATTAATAATATCACTACACATTAATTTCAAACCAAGAGAAATTTATTCATGTCCGAATTTTAGTTTTATTTCAAAACTATTTTATTCAATAACTATTGTAGTTATTATTAGCAAATGTTAATGTCAAAAGTTTTGTTATCAACCACAGTTTTTTTTACAGAAACCACAGTTGAATTATAGCAAAAATGTTTTCCAAAATTTTATGTGTTTATTATTATTTATTTTTAAATAAAAAAAAAAATCAGAAGAAGCCAGCAAAACAATATAAAGATGATGCAAAAAGGCAGTTGAGAGTTTCCAACTAAGATGGAAGCAAGCTGTGTGTTGAAGCAGCTACCAAGCTGCTTCAGCTCCAGGCTTCCCTCCATTTCCCATTTCTCATCCTTCTCTTCCTTCATCAATCAATCTCGTCTTCTCTTTCTCAATCCCAAATCCCCTTTTCTCTCTCTATCTCACCCCCAAAATCACCTCTCCATTTGCAGTAACAGCAGCAGCAGCAATGGCGCCACAAAGCCCAGAACCGCCGTTCTAAAGAAGAGAAAAATCCGCCGGAAGAACAGTGGTCCCCTGGCCAAAACAGGTTCCACTATATCAACCGATTCTGATACCGGAAAGGCCGCAATCGAAGAAACGAAGAAGAATGATAGGATTAATGTGAAATCTCTGCATCAGAATGGAGATCCGTTGGGGCGAAGAGATCTAGGGAAGCAAGTGGTTAAATGGATGAGCCAGGGGATGAGGGCAATGGCGTCGGATTTTGCTGCCGCCGAGATTCAAGGGGAATTTTCGGAGTTGAGGCAGAAGATGGGGTTAGAGGCGGGTTTGACGTTTGTTATACAGGCGCAGCCTTATATAAGTGCGGTTCCTATACCATTAGGGTTTGAAGCTCTTTGTTTGAAGGCTTGTACTCATTATCCTACTCTGTTTGATCACTTCCAGAGGGAGTTGCGTGATGTTCTTCAAGGTCTACAACGGAAAGGATTGGTTCAAGATTGGCAGCAAACTGAGTCCTGGAAATTGCTTAAGGAGCTTGCCAATTCAGGTTTAACTTCTCAAGCCTGTTATTGCTTACTAATGTTGTTACAACTATCAGTTTAAACTATGTTTTTTCGTGTTCAAGTCCAGGTAACCTTAGTAATGAATTTTATTTCAGAACGATAATACGATATGTGCTTATAGCATCAGAGCTATAGCTTATACTCCTGAGTTGACAAATACTTTGTAGAGCTGATACGAAAAGTCGAAAACAAACTCGGGGAAGGCCACTTAGAATATGGAAACTTGGGAGGAACATATAATTAATGAAAACAAATGTATATAAATGAAAATTTCAGTTATGAAAATGTATCCATATAAGGTTTTAACCTGATATCCAATTTGAAAGCATAGAAAAACACAAAGTTGCATATTATTAATTATGACCTTTAATTGAAGATTAAATTTTAGTTGGCAGAGTTGTGTTTTGAAAATTGAAAACAAATGTGCTGGAAACAGCCTTTTAGAATATCATAAACAAGTTTCCAAACATTGTTATTTATAGACAAGTGCCAATGAAACGTGGAAATGCTAGTGTTTTGAGATCCTGAGCTAAAGCCTGTTTCTGATGAACATTTTCCAAAGGAATCAATTCTTGATGTGTATTTTGTTTTATGGATGTTTGAAAGTGTTGTAACTACACAATTCCTGTTACTGGTTAACTCTTGAATTTTTTAGTAATAAAAGAATTATAATTGCTTGATAATTTGGAGACTTTGTATCTATACGAGTCTAGATTTTGGACTGAGACAGTTTACTTGCAGTTCAGCATAGGGCGGTTGCTAGAAAGGTATCACTGCCAAAGCCTTTGCAAGGAGTTTTGGGGATGAATTTGGGAAAGGCCAAGGCGATTCAAAACAGAATTGATGAATATACGAGGAAGATGTCCGAATTACTCCGCATAGAGAGGGATGCTGAATTGGAGTTCACTCAGGAGGAGTTAAATGCTGTTCCTATGCCCAATGAGAGTTCTGATTCTTCTAAGCCAATTGAATTTTTGGTGAGCCATGGCCAGGCCCAACAAGAGCTCTGTGACACTATCTGCAACTTGACTGCAGTTAGCACATCTACAGGTTACCGTTACGTAATGTTTAACTTCATCATGACTAATCAATTTCAATTTTCTATGCGACTAGGGTTCTAGAAAGCTAGATATCTTTCAATTAAGAGTAAATAATTTTAAGTTTAAAACCTCCCCAAGTTTTGACCAAACACATTAGTGTATTTTTTGTATTGTTTATCAAAATAAAAACCTCCTTGCAACTTATATTATGCGTTTTCCCATTGAAATTGTTAGCATAACAAATATATGTTGATCTGTTTAGTTTTATTTTTTTAGTATTACAAGATCTATAATCTTAGAAGGTATTCTTTTGACAATATATAAAGCGTTTTTATAAATGTATGGTTGCACAAAGTAAACAAACAATAAAAAACATTTTTAGAGAAATTTTAATGGTTAATATTTAAGATATGATATATAAGACAAACTTTTGTTCATAAACAGATATATTATGTTAAGAAATTTGATACAAACTAAGATAATACAAAATATAAGGATGTTCTAGTATGAAAAAGACAAAATGTAGGGTGGTATAAATTATTTTTCAAAACACGGGAGGTACCAGTGTATTTGGTCTAAACCCAGATGTGTAATAATTATTTACCTGTCAAATAATGCAAGATTGGGTGTTTGTACAGGATTAGGAGGAATGCATCTTGTGCTGTTTAAGGTTGAGAGAAATCACAGGTTACCCCCAACTACGCTTTCACCAGGAGACATGGTTTGTGTGAGAGTTTGTGATAGCAGGGGAGCAGGTGCTACTTCTTGTATGCAGGGTTTTGTGCACAACCTTGGGGAGGATGGCTGTAGCATCAGTGTGGCCTTAGAATCTCGTCATGGCGATCCCACCTTCTCTAAGCTCTTTGCTAAGAATGTTCGCATTGATCGTATCCATGGATTAGCTGACACTCTCACTTATGAGGTAACTGATAAAGAAATCTTACGTTCTTTTGTCCTATGTATATCTTGAATCATGATAAATCCAACGTGAAATGTAGAGATCTTCTAGATGATCTTAAAAGTTCTAAGTTTCATGTATATGGAGATGAATCCACAAGGTCAATCTCAACTGGTTGGGTTTAAGGCTTCATATTTGATGTTCTCTTCCCCAATTTGACATGTTATTTTTATCATTAAATTTATTGTTCTGTTTTTTCACTTAAACATTTTTACTTGTTTTCTTCCACGTTTATCCTGCGTTCATTCTCATATATCTGACACTTAAGGCTCTACATTTTTTACTCTATTCTTCTAAATATTAAAACAAATAGCACTTTGACCAATAAAATTATTTGTGCACTGACATCAACTGTTTTTTGTGATCATTTTTTTTTACTTGTTTCTTTTTGTTTCTCCATTTCATTCCACTAGTCAGTTCTTTAAATTGAGTTTTTGTGTTCATAGACTGTGCTCTTTCTCAACCTGTAAAGTCACAGCTGGTAGTTGAAAGACTTGTTTACATGCCCTTATCTTTTTAAACCTGAAAGTTCTTGACATTATTGACGACCCTTGAAACAGTTTATCAGCGCATTTTATCATGGAATAGATTTCCACTTCTATATTAGCTGTAGTCTTACCATTTGATAACCTAATTCATGGTTATTACAACAGACAATTGCTTTCTTTATGTTTCAAGCAGAATTTCTTTAAATGTCATCAGAATTCTTTTTTTCTGCTTCTCATATTCGTTATTGATCTGTGCAGTTCATTTATATGCATATATAATAGTTTGTTTTGATATTCTTGTGAAGCGTAATTGCGAGGCGTTGATGCTCCTTCAGAAGAATGGGTTGCAGAAGAAAAACCCCTCAATTGCTGTCGTGGCTACATTATTCGGTGACAAGGATGATGTTGAATGGTTGGAGGAAAATGATTTTGTAGCATGGGATGCTGTCAACCTGGATGAATCTTTTGGTAGCATTACGTTCGATGATTCACAGAAGAGAGCAATCGCCTTGGGCTTGAACAAAAATCGGCCCTTGATGATAATCCAAGGACCGCCTGGTACTGGAAAGTCAGGTTTACTAAAGGAACTAATTTTAGGTGCTGTTCAACAAGGTGAAAGAGTGCTTGTAACAGCACCCACAAATGCAGCTGTTGACAATATGGTTGAGAAACTTTCAAATACAGGATTAGACATTGTTCGTGTGGGTAATCCAGCACGCATCTCTTCAGCTGTATCGTCAAAGTCTCTGGGTGACATAGTCAACTCCAAGCTTGCAACTTTCAAAATGGAGTTTGAAAGAAAGAAATCAGATCTTAGAAAAGATCTGAGACAGTGTCTAAAAGATGATTCTTTAGCTGCTGGAATTCGTCAGCTTATAAAACAGTTGGGGAAGACCCTAAAAAAGAAAGAGAAGGAAACAATAAAGCAGGTGCTATCGAGTGCACATGTAGTGTTTGCAACTAATACTGGAGCAGCAGATCCACTTGTTAGGAGGCTAGATACTTTTGATTTAGTTGTTATAGATGAAGCAGCTCAGGCAATAGAACCTTCTTGCTGGATACCCATATTACAGGGTAAACGCTGCATCCTCTCTGGGGACCACTGCCAGCTGGCTCCTGTGATTCTTTCGAGAAAAGCCTTGGAGGGTGGCCTTGGTGTATCTCTTCTAGAAAGAGCTTCAGCTCTGCATGAAGGAATCCTCGCAACAAAGTTAACCATACAATATCGTATGAATGATGCAATTGCAAGTTGGGCCTCCAAGGAGATGTATGGCGGACTATTGAAGTCGTCTCCCAACGTTGCATCACATGTTCTTGTGGATTCTCCCTTTGTTAAGGTAGCAATTTCTCTACATTTTATTCTAAACATGTGATATTAAATGCATTCTACCTTTCCTGTATCATTGAGGGTCAGTTTGGGATTGCTTTCCCAGGTAGCTTTTCCGAAAAGCTCAATTTTCAAGTTTTTCCAGGCTGCTATCCCGAAAAACTCTGGAAATCAATAGCAAACATTTCCTAATTAATTAATGTTAAGAGTCAACATCTAATCTTTTGCCCATTACCAAATTATGTTGTCCCATTAAAAGTTTGTAAGCTAAACACTTGTAAATCTCATTGATTCATGCGCACACACATGGGAGAGATGGATAATGGGTATCAAAATAATAGTCATCAGATTTATACGACTGACCCGAATTTAATATTATTTTTTAATCAATTTGCACCATTGGACTCAAATCCCATGGTTCTGATTCAAAGTATCCACCATGTGTATTTGACTATTACCCATTAATATTGAAACCATAAATATAATTTACATTTTTATAATTATCATGTTCATTTGGTTCTATATTAGTTTATGTAGATCATCAAGCTTCTTAAGCCTACTAAATTTCTTTGATTATCTCCATAAAAGACATTTAGGAGAACTTTTAGCTCACAATTTACCGTTGTACTTATTTTGTTTTCAGTTTCTACGTAGACATTTGGTATTAGTACCTTGAATCTTGACTAGCTGAATTTTGTTTTAGCCTACATGGATAACTCAATGCCCACTGCTGTTACTGGACACAAGAATGCCATATGGAAGTTTGTCAGTAGATTGTGAGGAGCATTTGGACCCAGCAGGAACTGGCTCTTTTTACAATGAAGGAGAAGCTGAAATTGTTGTGCAGCATGTTTTTTCCTTAATTTATGCAGGTAAAAGATAGTCTTTTATCTTGGAAATATGTGCTTATATATTCTACATTTCTACTCATTATTTATTTACTGAACTTGGTTAAATAATGAACCATCTCTTCTCTGTGCATTTTTCCATTCGCTTCTTCGAATTGCTGAATACTTAGCTAGTTAAAACTAGATATTGTTCAATTATGTTTGAATATCCATGTATCTTTAATTTTGACCACATACACTGTTGTAGCTTATTCAATCTATAATATGCTCTATAATAAGTAAGCCATGGAATTTAAATTTGTTTTAAGAGTGAAAAATAATGAATTCGAATACGTGACTGAAATTTGGGTGAAGTATATGCTCACTTTCATTGATAAGCTGCCTTTAGAGCATTCTATGTTTATTGTATTTGATGATGTGCTTTCTTTTTTACTGTCAAAACTTCTATGTTCTACCGAATCTCTATGGCCTTATAATCATATTATATCTCCTCAATTATCGAATATTATCTTCTGTCTTTTAATGTCTATTCTTTTGTTGTCTGTGTTAGTTATAATAATGATCCCTTACGCATCCTAACTATTTTTCCGACTACAATGCCGCATATTATGCGTACAAACAAAGTTGATTCAATTTAGGATTAATGCATCAATCACCTCCCGAACTTGTTCAAAAAAGTCAATTGCCACCCTGAACTTGCAAAAATGCACCCGTTTGTCCCCTCAATGCCACATGCCAGCTTCTGGTTGGAGAGAAAAAAATCAGAAAAATGACATCTTTGGAAAGTAAAACCAACCAGAAAGTCAAACTTTAGGGGGAATCTGACACATTTGGAAGTTGAGGGTGGCAAGTGACTGTTTTGGACAAGTTCATGTGTCCTTTATATCAATTATTCTATTCCCCAAAAATAAATGGGAAAATGTGTTCATACTGAAAATATATTATATGCAGGTGTGAGGGCGACAGCTATAGCAGTAGAATCACCATATGTTGCTCAGGTACAACTTCTGAGGGATAGGCTTGACGAAATTCCAGAGGCAGCAGGTGTCGAGGTTGCCACTATTGACAGCTTCCAAGGCCGCGAAGCTGATGCGGTTATCATATCAATGGTATAATTCTGGTGCTATATTCACTTTCCCCACATAATTTCCAATTATATCCGGAGCCCCCCTGAACTTCAACCTAAATATCATTTTCCCCCTGAACTTTCAAAAGTTCCATATAACCCCTTGAAGTTGCAAAAAGTGCACAAGTTTGCCCCCTAAATCCCATTTCCCTGATTTTTCTCTCTCAAATCAGATTCGACATGTGGCTTTGAGGGAGGGGGCAACTTGGTGCACTTTTTGCTAGTTCAGGGGTTATTTGGAACTTTTGAATTTTTTTTTTGGGGGTGGGGGTAATGGTGTTTAGGGACAAGTTCTGGGGCTCCGGATCAATTATATTTGTCTTGCTTGTTAAGCTTGATCCATCAGATTTCTGACTTGGGAGTCTTTTTTCATGGATGACTAGGTTCGATCGAACACCTTAGGAGCGGTGGGATTCCTTGGAGACAGCAGACGAATGAATGTTGCCATAACAAGAGCTAGGAAACATGTAGCAATAGTGTGTGACAGCTCAACCATATGCCATAACACCTTCCTGGCAAGACTGTTGCGCCACATTCGCTATTCTGGTAGAGTGAAGCATGCTGAGCCTGATACTTTTGGTGGGTCTGGGCTTGGTATGAACCCTATGCTGCCATCATCAATTACTTGATCAAGTACATATCACATACAAATTTGGCAACTGGAATTTGGTAAAAACCTGCTTTCATATTCATTTATGTACAGCTGCTGGTCAGTTTTGTTTTGACACAACTTAGTGGTTAGATTTTGTATATAAACTCCATACATAAAAAAGTCATTCTTAATTGTATATGATATGATATGTTATGCATTTCGAATTAGTGTTTTATTACTTTTATTACATTGCCGTGCTAAGTCACCAAATCCCAACCCCCCGCTTTTCTAATAAGGAGTGTCAAAAGTATCAAAGCCTTGACAGGGAACATGTTGATGTTGATGTTGTTGTTGTTGTTGTTGTTGTTGTTGTTGTCCATAGTTCTGCTTCTGCATGTAATCTGAGTTAGTGTATGTTAAATCTTGGTCAGGGACGATAAACCATAGGGCTCCAAGTTGGTCCTACAAGCATTTAGCTTTCCAAACACTGCTATTGGTGTTTACAAGTTAGGGGAGATTGATCGGTTTGGTCTCAAAACTTAAGAACCTGATATTAACCCTGATAGAATTCGGTTCAGCTTTAATCGAACCTAAGTATTTGGTTATATTTCTGTCAAGTTTTAATTATCAAGGCCAAATGTTGTGAGTAATTTTTTTTTCATTTATTTTTATTTTAGCGTTTTATTAGCATGTTTTACTTCTTAAATAAAATTTATTTATATTTGTATATCTTTCTTATATAAATGAAAAGCATCTTTTGTTGATGTAATATTGTCAAAACTTGCGCCATGTTTGTTTACCGAGATATATTGTGCAGGAAAATATTTTCCGGTCTCGTTTGTTTACTGGAAAATAATGTGTAATGAAATATATTGTGCAAGGGAAATAATGTGTAATAAAATAAAATATTTTCTCATGTTTGATTACTGTAAACTAATTTTGATGTTTGGTCACAATTCTGGAAAATAATTTTCAATCACAAATTACATTACATATACTACTCATACATTTGCACTCGAATACATAACTGAAATAATCATCAAAATTTTTTGGTTTTACAAAATTAAAATGTAAATAAAAAAGGAATACTTAATAATGATGATAATTATAATAAAAATATTGTCAGTTTCGCATCACTACATCCACATTTAAAATAAATGCTTTAATTGAATCCATAAAAATGTTTACCCACTCCATTTATTCATCATAATCAAATTACCTATTTGCCTGAAAAATTATTAACCAAAACTTTTTGAGCAGTGGAGTTTTGACTAAGAAAGTGGCTGCAGTTGATTCATGCTCAACCAAATAGTCGAAGGCACGATACAAATCAAACTGATCATAACCCTTCACATTCATAACTTCTTCGAAAAGATTATAAACAAATATCTTCTAAGCTTTTCTTGCGGATGTCCCGAACTCTCGAATTGCAGAAGCCACATTTGATAGATGTTCATACATCTCTTCACTTCTCTCCATGTATGATCTATTTTGGAATCAATTGCAAAAACCTTTGGTGTAAGCATTTCCCCATACATAGAATGTCATCATCATGCATATAGTCTCATCAAGGTTAACATCAGAGTGAGATTTTGCATAAACACTTGTGGCAATATCTTTTCCAACAAAAATTGACATTTCATCATACATGGAAATTTTTTTGTTTAAAAACGCGCGTAAACGTGCGTGTGTGGGTGTGCATTTGCGTGCGTGTGCATGTTCGTGCTTGCGCACAAGTGTGCATGTGTTATCTGAACTGTCTTTTTTTTGCCTTTTTTTCTCTTTTTGTTGATCACCCATTTGTTTACGCTAAAACTATACAGTTAAAGTCTAAATAGCATACATTAAAATTGTGTGTGTGATCTAAACAGTTTTATTGCCTTTTGTCTCTTTTTGTTGATCATCCATTTGTTTAGGCTAAAACTATACAAATAAAGTCAGAATAGTAAACATTAAAATTGTTATAAACATATAAAAAACCTTACAATAAGAAATAATAGCTTAAGAGTATCTCACATACAAAGCCACACAAATTAACATCACAAATAAAGTCACAAACAAAAGAAAGTAACATTAAATAATTACTTATCCTAGCTAAGTCATTCCACATAGAATTGTTACATTTACTAATTATTTATCCTAATACAGTCATTCTACATAGAGTTTGCTATCATATCTCTCTTTGTGTCTCATTCCCTATTTTCATGCATCTCTTCTCTTTGACTCAAATGAGTTCTTTGAGTTGTTGGTTCACTAGTGTTATTTTCTCCATCCATGATTGCATCATCAGGATCGACTGTCATTATATGATTGTGCAAAATGCAACTTTGCTAGAACAACATCTACTTGTGTTTGAGAAGACCAAAATGGTCGAGAATCCAGTACACGTAAAAATGCCTTCAATAATGCAAATGTATGCTCAACATCAGTTCGCAAGGAAGAATGTCTCAAATTATATAACTCTTTTTTCTATTTCAGGTTGTTTGGTTTGAAATTCCTTAAGATGGTATCGAACACATAGATATGGAGTTAAAATTCAATTTCTAATGCCATAACTAGCATCATCGAGATAGAATTTACCTTTAATAAAACAATATTTTTTTTATTATTGTAATATGTTATTGAGATATTAGTTCATACCTTCAAGAATTTTAAAATCTTTAGACAATGCATCAGTCAATACATGAGAATCGTGCGCATTGAAAGCGTAGGTCAAAGGTAACAGCTTCTAACACATTTTGTGTTATTGCTTGTTTTTTCGAGTGAAATATTTCTTGAATTTCAAGAGGAACTTGTTGGTATATGAGTACCATCAATTGCTCCAACACAATTCTTATAATAAATATTTTGTTAAATATCTATTTTAAATTTATATCATGATATGTTCATAAAAAATAAAAAGATAAGGCTTGTTTGTTACCTTAAAGTATGGAAAAAATCTCCGATTTGTAATTTGTGAAGGATATTCACTTTCAAGATCCTTGATAAGTTGTTTGTACAATTGTAGAATTGCATGTAATACATCTCTAATATATCGAATAAGTATTTCTACAGAACTAAAGAATATCACTCCGACAACTTTAAATTTTGTATTATGCCCAATAACTTGTAGGAACATCATTACTTGTTCCCTAACACTCATATTTTTAGTTTCTTGTATGAGGTTTTTGTTAGAATCTCAGTTTTAGGATAATTTTATCCTTAGTGTTTTGAAGATGACTTATCAATTATTTTAAGGAATAATGACACATAATCAAGATTGTACTATACATGTTTAATACCAAGTTATTTTTTGAGCACTACATATTTATTATAGCCGTTTTTCATAAGCATAACTCACATTTATTTGCTTGAGTAATATGTAATAAATATCCCATATTTATGTTTGTTGAACCCAAGTTAATAGCACCTCACAGTACTTAATGTTTTGGAAATAACAAACTGATTAGTATGGTGAAATTAATTAGGTACTAAGTAGACTCTTAATTAGACAAGTTTTACTTGAGTTATTTAAGGGAAGACAACTCAGTTTTACTGAGTTCTAATTAAGTTATGGCTTAGAGTAGGAAAAGCTGTGTGCTGAGTACTCTATAGTTTATGCAATATAACTTAGCATGTGTTGAGTACCTTTTATTCAGTAAAATACTGACTATATATGAGACACTTGTTCTTTTAACGTTGTCTGTGAAGATATAATTTTCTCTTTGATGCTAATCCTGTGGTCCTCACAACCAAAAGGTGTCAATACGGAATGTTGGAGATTCCTCACAAGTGTCCAAAGCAAAAAGGCATCATCTGGCATGCTTCGTTTTCCAGTGTCTCCGCGTAACTCTATAGTGTTAGCAAGTAAACCAACTACAAACTTCCACGTTGCATCTCGCATGCTCCTCTTTCAAACAGATTTGCTTACAGAAATGAGTTTTTGACGCATAAAATATTAATGGTTTAATCTTGCACTTCAACTTTTGAAATCAGTGTCTTTAAACATCCTAGAATCTGTTTCAAATGAGCAGATTTGAAAGCTGTGAAGAGAAGAGATTTTGAATAATAAGTCAAGATGAGAAGTTTGTAACGGCTACTTCCAGCATCTACAACTTTAAATAGATGAGTGAAACAGATGTTCAAACTTGGTGAATCACCTCGAATTTCTTAAGAGCTAAAAACTTTGTTCAAGCAATCCCAACATTCATAAATTTCATTTCAAGCAATCAAAAGCAAACAATTAGTTTTCCATCTGTTTATAAGAGAGAAACCAGATTAGCTTAGAATCTTAGCTAAGATGTATAATTGTAAAAGGATTCAACGCTTTTTATAAGTTGAAATCCTTCGTTCTCAATTCTTATCTTAAATTTGTGTAGCTAAAAAGGAGGGTACTTTTTGTAAGTTGTCTACCCACTATAAAGATTTCTTCACGTATTGAAGGAAAGAAATCATTAGTGGATTAAAGCTCGAAAAGGAATCAGGGGACTGGAGGTAGGTTTGGGGCCGAACTAGGATAAATATGAGGTGTAATCTTTCCTGAACTCTTTATTTCCTTATGAGTGTTTGTTCTCAATACAACATCTCTCATTTTCATATAAATGCTTGAAAACCAATTTGAGCTGAGTAAGATTACTCAGCATAATTTATTGGTAAACTAAGTTAACAAAGGTGAGTAGTTTATAATTTTTAGACCAATGTGCAATCAGCATAAGTCACTAAAAAAGAATCTAAAAATAACTTGGATTAAATTTTTTAAATCTATAAAATACCAAGTAACTTTGCATTCACCCCCCTCTTCATGATTATTAAAGCTAAAGCTGACCAACAAGTGATATCAAAGTAAGTGCTCAACTTCTAGACTCACTATCTAAGAGTAAAAGATCCGAATGACTTTTAATTATTACAGTTCTGGCACTGAATAGACTACACTCCTTAAAGACGGAATGTCTGTAACTAGGCCTCCACAATGGCCATTATTACATATTTTGGAAAAATTGCATGAAAAAATTTGTTCAATCCCAAAGCATGCAGGCATGGCTAGCAATATAATTAGGATCAAGAATTCCCTCTATAGTGCGGAATAGGGAATGTGTTCTAGTTGATCCAAAAGACTATGATGATGCTGACCTAAGGCTTCTCAAAGAGAATGTGATAACCATCAATTACTTAAATTGTGCGTTAGATTTGACATAGTTTAATAGGTCTCCAATGAGGGGATAAACAAAGTCAAGGAGTCAAATATCAATCTTATACTCTGAGAGTATGAGCTATTCTAGATGGGAGCGAGTGAGGGTATTCAATCCATGAATAGCAGGTTCATTAATATCATTAATGAATTGAAAAGGCTAGGTAAGGAATTCACCAAAGAGGAGATGTGATAAGTGTATAATTACACTTATTATCACATTAATTTTATACAATAAACACTGTAGTTTTAGTCATTTTATACTTCATATAAAAGATTTCATGTGGTATGTAGTTGTTTTTTATGCAAATGCAGATACTAGGTAAATCTTGGGAGTAAAATGATCAAAAGTGGAATTCTATGAAAAAAGAGTGAAAAAGGTGCAAAAAGATGCGTGGAACTTAAAGATTTGGCTTAGGATCGAA
>CATIWQ010077779.1:0-11942 GCA_949673415.1 Euphorbia schlechtendalii | reverse complement strand
ATTAGTTAGACCAAATAATAATTAAAAGGAATAAAGGAGAATTTTAGGAAAAACTACATTGAGTGTAGCAAGGGATTTTTCCTATTACGAGTGGGCCCAGTGAGCATAAGTTATTCGCGGTTACCTTGTAAGAAAAATTTGCTCATGGGCCACTATCGTGCACTAGCACTAAGCTAGTGCACGCTAGCAGGCAGCAAGCCCACAAGCGCTACCTTGGCAACACTTACGTAGGCCTGCTGTGCAGGCTTGCTAGCGGCCTGTATGCTAAGCTTGTGGGCTAAGGCAAGACCATTAGGGGTTGCCTTGCCGCAGCCACATAGCCGGCATATGCGGGTTGTGCACTCGCGGGTTGACCCGTGCAGAGCTGATGCTCAGCACGGTGACCCACAAATGGGATGGGAGAACTCCCATCCCACATTGGTTTTTTAGGGGAGTTTTTAACCCCCCGCCCTCCCACTATAAATAGTGGTCCCCTTTCTCCTTTTTTAAAATACTTCAGCTCATCCTTCCTTCTAAGTTTGACATCCTTTCTTCACGAGATTTTTTGCGAGATCCTCCATGAGTTTCTCTAACATCACAAGAATTATTTTGAAGGCTTATTCAATTTTGAAAAGAGCCTTCTCAGGTCTTCGAGCAGTCTAGCAACTGTTGTCTACCAACGGGTTCTTCCTCAACAGTAGGTTTTGGTCTGTGAAAATCCGTGTGGATCAATCTTAGAGGCTATCCTGGATTGGAAGCTAGTGCTAATAGAGTTCTGCTGAATTACTCTAAGGGAACGCCTCAAAAAAGGAAGGTACGCATCAACTGGTAATGCTCTTTACTTAGATACTAGGTTTCTTTTAATAAGTTTTATAAACCTATATGCATCCATGGAACATTTCAACTTAGATTATATCAATCTTGGCATGCTTAGGAGATCCTTTAGGATTAATTTTATGTTTTGAAATTCCACCTTGCAAGTTTGCATGTTCAATTACTGTCTCAATTAACCAACGGTGTCTACCCATTGTAAAGGCTTCTCCGCTTAAGGAATGAAGGAATCACTAGTGGAGTAAAGCTCGAAAAAGAATCCGGAGACTAGTGGGCTAAGGGCCTAACCACGATATAATCTTAGGTGTTAACTTTTTAACCTTCATCGCTTGTCTTTATTACATCTATCTCATTCATCACTCTCTCTATTTTACAAGTGTTGCTTGAAAAACCAATCCAAGCTTAGTAAAGTACTCATGAGCAATTGAAGATAAACTGTAGTAGAAAAACTGAGCAGTTTATAGTTTTTAGACCCAGCTTAACACGTTTCACTCAGCACACATCTGAAAACTAACTTGAAAAAGAATTTTTATAAATCTTAAAAAGAATAAAGAGAAGCATTGACCCCCCCCCTCTATTATTTATATAAAGTCGTTTAGGACCAACAAGCTTAAATAAATATTTTAAGGACCTAAATAATTGTTTAAGGGTCCGTAATAAATTAATTAAAAGTATAAAAATATTTAAAAAATAAAATTAATTTAATAAAAATAAAGTTCTCTGAAAAATGAAGACCTGTGGCAGAGGTTGGTCAGTCGAGCAGACTGACGCATCTACCGGACGAGCTCATTAGTTTATCGTGCGAACTAGTCAGTTCGCTAGTGGACTAGAGTTCGTCGAGTGGACTGCTAAGTCTTCCTGGTGGACTCCCGTCGGGTAGACTCATTGGTCTGCTGGCGGACTTGATCAGACTTTTCCCCCCTATAAATAGGGGGGATTATTTGAATTGAGGATCAGAGTTTTTTTAGCGAAATTTACACGAAAAAGAGAAAGGAAAAAATATTAAGATATTTTTGGGCCTAAAACAAATTTAGGTTCTGAATCTGATTATATTTGAATTCTTTTCACGAACAACAAATCAAAACGAACGAGGAGCATTCCTGGAGATCCAGCGGATTTGACGAAGTGGATTCGTGCCAAAAGGGTAAGCCATTGAGTTCCCTGAGCTGCTTGTTCCTGTGCATTCTGTATTTTCTACTCTTCTAAATGTCGAACTAGGATTTATTTTATTTCTTTTTATTCAAATATTCTATTATTTATTCATTCATTCATTCAATTTATTTATTTATTTATTTATGGAAGTTCCTCACTATAAATGCTAGAAAACCCCCACGAAGGGAATTAAAATTATTCCCGGATAACAAACCTCACCTTTTTGTCATGAGATCATTTTCATTAAATATAAATGAGCAACATATCTATGTATAAAATGAACCAGTTTTCATAAAACAAGAATTTTTAAACATTCTGACATTTTAAATTAAGCCGCATGGGCCCCCTCAATATTAAATCAAATATATGTGTAAATGTTTATGTTGTGCAATATCACTTGTGCTAATTTCTATGGATGTAGGTACATTAGGTAAGATGTATGCCTAAGATTTTATTTTCCAATTGGTATTACAAATTTTAAAGGATGCAATTTATAGATTAGGCGAGTGGTTGCATCCCCCGAGATTTTATAATTTATTATTTTATCTTCAGGCATTTATTTATTGCTTTGTGTATGTATTTATAGCTTCCTCATGCGTGTTAAATCATATTATAAACTCGAAAATGACTTAATTTCGAATATGCATAATTAAGAAACGCGGTTTCTGTAGATGTAATTATTGAACCCAAGTAAATAATACCTCACAATACTTAAAAACATTTTGGAAATAACAAACTGATTAGGATAGTGAAATTAATTGAGTACTAAGTATACTCTTAATTAATAAAGTTTACTTGAGTTTGTTTAAGGGAAAACAACTTAGTTTACTGAGTAATTAATTAAGTTATAGCTTAGAATAAAAAAGCTGAGCTGAGTTGAGTATTACAAAGTTTAGGCGATATCCACTCAGCTTTGCTGAGTTAGCTTTTTAGAAATAAAAAGTTGTATTCCTTTCACAATAAGAGAATAATTGAGACTTGTGCTACTAATAGTTTCTATGAGAAACAGAATATGCCATTGATGCTTTCAGGTGAAAAAGCGCTAAAATTAAAGAAGATATTTCAGTAATCCTCAAAAGACAAAAGGTGTCAGTACGAAATGTTGGAGATTCCTTACTAAAGTCCAAGACAAAAGGAATCCTCTGATATGCGCTGTTCTTAGTGTCCCCACGCACCTCTGCAAATGTTAAAAAGTCAACTAATGATAGAATGCCATGTTTCATCTCGTGCACCTCTCTATCAGAACGGATTACTTGAAGATAAATGAGTTTTTGACAATGAAATTTTATCACACTTCAACGTTTAAAATCTCTGTCTCTAAACATCCTGGAATTTGTCTCCAATTGGAAAATTCGAAAGATTTGAAGAGAAGAAATTGAAGAGCTGTCAGGATGAGAAGTTTGTAACGGATAATTCCATGAGCTTCAACTATAAATAGAAGACTGGAGCAAACATTCAAACTTGGTGAATCACCTTGAATTTCTCTAAGAGCTGAAACTATGTTCATTTACTTCTAGCCTCAAGAAATTCCAATTCAAGCAATCAGCAAACACTCATTGTAATCATCTATTTGTAATAGATAGAATAGCACTTCAGATTTAACCTTGTAAAGGATTCAACATTCTATAAGTTGAATTCCTCTGTTCGCAATTCATTTTTATAAATCTGAGTGTTAGTTTAGGAAGGGTACCTAAATTGAGTTAAGAGATAATTAGAAAGGAAGGTACTTTTTGTAATCACTTCTACCCACTGTAAAGGCTTCTTCGCCTAATTAAGGAATGAATCACTAGTGGATTTAAGCTCGGAAAAGGTATCCAGGGACTAGAGGTAGGCTAGGGGCTGAACAAGGATAAAATCACAGGTGTTGAAGTTCTAACTTTAGCTTTCACCTTTATCGCATTTTTATCTCATCCAACATTCTTTTTGTTTAATCATTTTGCTTGAAAAATCAACTCGAACTGAATAGATTACTCAGCACGCGATTGAAGATAAACTGTACCAGCAAAGCTGAGCAGTTTATAAGTTTTTAGACCCGCTCAGCCTAGTCACTCAGCACGTATCTAAAAAACTGGACTTGATTAAAAGGTTTTTATAAATTATTAAAAGTAACAAAGAACTGCATCCACCCCCCCCTCTACTGTTGTATTAAAGTCGTTTAAGGTCTAACAAGTGGTATCAGAGCAAATGCTCAACTTATTGACTAATCATTTTTTAGTTAAATATCCATAAATGGCTTACAAAAGCTACAGTTTCGGCTCAAGACAGACAATCCTCCTTAAGGAGGGAATGTGTGTAACCAGGCCACCGTTATTTTACGGTAATCATTACACATTTTGGAAAAGTTGCATGAAAAATTTTATAACATCTTAGAGTATGAAAGCATGGCTCGCAATCAAGCTTGGCCCATAAATTCCTACTATGGTTAGGAATGGGCAACGTGTTCCAATCAATCCAAAGGATTATGATGACACTGACTTAAGACTTCTCAAAGAGAATGCTGCAACGATTAATTACTTACATTGTGCGCTAGATCTTACTAAATTTAATAGGGTCTTAGGCTATGAGACAGTGCAAGAAATCTGGAAGAAGCTAGAGATTACCTTTGAAGGAACTGGCAAGGTCAAGGAGTCCAAGATCAATCTCATGCTGAGAGAGTATGAGATGTTCCAGATAGGCACCAACGAAGGTATTCAGGCAATGAATACCAGGTTCATTAACATTGTTAATGAATTGAAGTGACTTGGCAAGGAGTTCATTGAGGAGGAGCTAGTGTAGAAGATTCTTCGCACTCTTAACTTAGAGTGAGATGCCAAGAAGAGTACGATCAAGCAGGCTCATGATCTTAAGACCTACCGCTATGATGAGCTCATAGGCACCTTGCTAACCTAGGAGATGAGCCTGAGGAAATATACCGATGACTACAAAAGGAGTAAAGGCAAGGAAAGAGAGGGAAAAGCCATTGTCCTGAAAGCTGATTCATCATATGAGTTCACAAGCTGCGACTTTGATGAGAAAATGGCCCTTCTAACTAGGCATTTCAAATGCTTCATGAAGAAGGATGGGAAGTTCAATAAGAAGAAGTTTCCCACTAAGACCAAGTCAACTCAGCATCGGTGAGGAGTTGAGGAAGGATAGAAGAAAGAACACAACAAAGATATCAAATGCTTTGGTTGTGATGAGAAAGGCCATATCCAGTCGAGTTGTCCAAAGATTAAGAATGATAGATATAAGAAGAGGCTCGCAAAGAAGAATGAGGCACTTATTGCCACTTAGAGCGATTCAAAAGAATCTTCATTATCCGATTAAAAAGTAACTGATTCCACCAACCTCTACTTAATGGCCATTGAGAATGAAAGGGGCGAAGCTCAACATATACCTTAGATAGAAGTCATACCGTTGCTGACTCTAAAGCTAGGCGTAACAAAGGGAAAGCTCCTCAAATTGAGGTACATTGAGAGATCCCTTTATTTATAGAAGAGTTCACCCATGCACTCTTTGATGTCATAAAACTAACTGATAAGTTAATGAAAAACATCAAAGAGTTAGTGAGGAGAAGTGAAGACCAATAAGACAATATTGCTTCCTTGTCTCTTGATATCTGCTTTCTTCAAGAAAAAGCTAAGTATCAGGATTGTAATACTAGCAAGCTCACTAAGCAATTATATGAGTTGGCTCCTGAGATAATAGCTTTAAAGAAGGAATGGGTTCCTCCTCCAGCAAACAATCAAACTCTGAATAACCAAACTCGTAATTCTAAGAGGAAGAATTCCTCCAAAAAGTAGAATGTGAGCCAGCCCAAAGCAAAAATGGTGTGCTGTTTTGTAGAAAAGCTAGACATACTACAGTACTTTGTAGGCATAAAATTAGTTCTTACGACGAGTATGATTAGAGTGACCTAAGCATTGCTAACAAGGGAGGACATAGCTCGAGAGCATGGGTACCTAAGAAAACGTAACTATTTTGCAGGTGAGCCTTAGATCCATTGATGATCCTAGAATATGGTATTTAGATAGCGGATGCTCAAGACATATGATGGGAGATGAAAGCTAGTTCATCTCATTACAGCTCAAAATAAATGGAAGTGTCAGCTTTGCAGATAACCAAAAAGGTAAGATTGTGGGTTGTGGCACTATTGGTATCTCTTCTTCAATCGAAGAGGTTTCTCTAGTCAAAGGACTCGAGTTCAACTTGCTTAGTGTAACCTAGCTTTGTGACAAAGGCAGAAATGTTACATTCAACTCAACAAGTTATTCAGTTATTGACTGTAAGACTGACTCAACTATTCTCTTTACTCTTAGAATCAATAATGTGTACATGATTGATTTATCCCCTAGCTCCACTAATGTATGTATTGTATCTAAGGTGGATAATTCATGGATTTAGCATAGAAGGTTGGGTTATATAAATATGAACATTCTATCCAAACTGGCCAAAGAGCAACTAGTTATGGGTTTACCCAGTATCAGCTTCGAGAAGGATAAACTTTGCTCAGCTTGCCAGTTAGGTAAGCAAGTTAAGAAATCATTTAGATTAATAAATCACATTGTAACTAAGCGACCATTAAAGCTCCTACACCTAGATCTTTTCAGCCTAGTTTAACCCATGAGCTTGGGTGTTAAGAGATTCTCTTTGGTGATTGTGGGTGACTTCACGAGATTTGCTTGGGTGGTCTTGATGAGTAGCAAAGATGAGACTTATGAATCTTTTGTCAAGCTTAGTAACTGGATAATGAATGAAATAGGAACTAAATTCAGTAGAATCTGAAGTGATCATGGACGTGAATTTGAGAATTTCCATTTTGAAGAATTCTATTTAGCACATGGTATTAACCACAACTTCTCTTCTCCTCATACGCCTTAACAAAATGGGGTTGTAGAAAGGAAGAATAGAACCATAGTTGAAATGGTTCGATCCAAGTTGAGTGATAACAATCTACCAAAGTACTTTTAGGGAGAAGCTATTAACATAGCTTGTTATATTATGAATCGGGTTTTAATTTGCCCAATTCTAGAGAAAAAACCCTATGAGCTTTAGCGAGGGCGCAAGCCTAAGACTGGTCATCTCAGATCTTTTGGCTGTGGATGATTTATTCTTAACACCTAGGAGCAGTTAGGTAATTTTGATCTAAAAGAGTATGAAGGTATCTTTTTCGGATACTTAACTCATAGAATGGCATATAGAATATATGTCAAGCGTACCAGCCTGTTAGAGGAGTCTATGCATGTGGTTTTCAATTAAACTAATAATGTAGATAGACGTCCAGCTGATGAAGATGAAGGAGTAACCCACAAGTAAATCAACTTAGTATACCACTCCCTGTGCTGCCTAAACCAACACAAGAACCTAAAGCTAAGGAAGTCAAAGAAGGTGATGATCTGTCAATCAATTTCAACGATGGTGAAGATCAACCTCCACCTCTGTAACCCATTATAGATCCTTCAGCTGTTGATCCGAGTCTACCAAGGTAGATCAGGACTCATTGCAACCATCCACTGGACAGCATTGTGGATGATGTTCATAATCTGGTTATGACAAGTATGAGCACGGGATTTTGTACCAACTCGCGTGTTCAATGATGATGGCTTTTCGGGATATTTATCCTCGAATCAAACTTTTTTCGACCGTCCAACGATCTTCAAATGGGAGTCTTCCTCATCAATGAATTTAAAAGGACTTTAATTCGAAAATTAATTAAAAATATAAAAATACATAGAACTTTACGGAAAACCAGATCTGGGGGCCCACATTGCCAAAGGTGTGCAAGGCAAACCTCGCCAAAAGGCTTCGGCGAGCCAAGCCTCGCCAAAGGGCTTGGCAAGGCTGCCTCGCCAAAGTCGTGGTGAGGGGCCTCGCCGGACTTTTTTCCGGCGAGACCCTTGCCGGAAAAACTTACCTTTTTGGATTTTCGGGAATTTCTCCTATAAATAGTCGAGTCTTTTTTTATAATCGGGGGCTCGAAAATTCAGGGAAAATTCTCTTCTTCAGATAAAAATACTTTCTTTTCTTCTAATATTTTCTTGGATCCAAAACACATTTGGATCCCAAATTTCTTCATCTTAAAATGAAATTTCTTCATCTTTTTTCTTCAGATATCCTCGGATATTTTCAGGTCTAAAACAAATTTAGAACTCGAGTTTGATTATCATTTGGATAAATAAACACGTATTTTCCAATTAAACTACAATTAAACAAAAACGAACGAGAAACACTCCTGGGGATCGAACGGATATGCCGAAGTGGATTCATACCGCAAAAGTGAGCCTCTAAGTTCCTAGAACTGCGAATTCCGCGCTCATCGTTTGCTTCATCCCTTTCTGGTTTTATTTGTGAACCCATGAATTATTTTATTTACTATAATTGTAAATGTTGTAATTCTCTTCATCTTTTATTTCTTTTATTTTATTATTCTTTATGTTAGAATACCCCCACGAAGAGAATAAAATATATTTCCGGATAATAGTCCTCAACACTTTGCCATGCAATCATTTTCACTAATAAAATTGATCAACATACGTGTAAATAAAAATGAACCAATTTTTATTTAAAATAACAACTTTAAACCGACGATGTTTTAATTAGGCCACACGGGCCTTGCTAAAATCAAATCGAACATATGTGATATCCCCTGTGCCAACCTTTGTGGATGCAAGTTAGATGTATGTTTAGGATTTTATTTTTCCTTCGGGTATTGCACATATTTTTGAGGAAATGTAATTAATAGATTAGCGGGCGGTTGCATCCCCCGATTTTTGAAAGCCTTGTAATTTTTATTTTTCGCATTTATTTTCCGCATTTACTTACTACTTTGTGGATGGTTTATAATTCCGCTTTGTGGATGGTTTATTATTTCGCAATACGTGAATCATGCATATAAAGTCTAAAAACGACCAAAGTGAGAATATGCATTACTAAGAAAATACGGTTTTCTGTAGATGTAATATAATGTGATCACTTAAGAAATAAGCAACTTACCCGGACCCGAATCTCTGTGTCTTAGTGGGCCGTCCCCCATATGTTAAGCCTCATAGGACTCTAATTCTTGGAAAGAGTTAATCCAAGTAGTGACTCCACACTAAGAGACGGTGGATTTGGGTTTGAACCAATCTAAAAAGTTTTTCACTTTCTCTTGTAACCTTTTTACCGGGTCCCCGACCTGGTGCTTTCTTTTTTTAAACACCCCGGTGGACCACGCCTATCACCTCGTGGGCTCTCGGCCCACCGCTCCATGTCGCCTGCTCACAGTGGTGACTTCACTGGGGATTTTTCTAAAAACTTGTTTTTCAAAGGTTTTAGATTTTGGATAATTGTCGAAAATTATTGATCACATTATTCTATTTTCTCTTAATTATGACATATTTATAATAATGCATTGCAGTAGAAGGGATTAGCCCATAAGTCTAAGGTACCCTTATTACCGCGAAGCTTTCTCTTGTACTAATCTGCCTCCCTGAGAAAAGATAGTACTCGAGTAGGTGGAGCACTTGTTGCCATATGGCATGTACCTCCCTCAACCTATTTGGGGAGAGGTTTGGAGTGTATTTTAGCGAAACAAGAACCTTCTACATCAACAACTCATTTGTAAACCTCATGTAAATAAACCGTAGGCCTTTTCCCTAGGGTGTTACCCAACACGCGATCATGCATTATATTTTCCTGCAGGTGCGCTCCTTAGTATCTTCATTGTACTAAGATGAACCAAACTTAAGATAGAGACTAACCAAAAACCCTACACGTGGGAGTTGTATGGTTGGAAGATATGACGTTGCATGCTATGTGCTAGTTGTATACTGCTTTCAATTTGTCATTGTACAAATGTCATGCTAACCACGAATCTTAGTGCAGACACTTGAACGCACACACTCCTGATATTAAATTTACATATCATGATACCAAACCAATATCACATACAATTAGGCACAGTTGACACTATAGATCATGTCACCCTAGGACAACATAAAGCCACTTAGGAATATCACTTACCCCTTTTCAGTGAGATGCCCACTTGACATACTACTATTAGCTTGTACATGGCAAACAAACCGTTCTCTTATTGTGCGATGTCCACTTGACATCCGACACTTACCGCACAAGGGGTGATAATATATCTCACACATTACCTTTGAGATGTCCACTCAACATCCAACTCACAGCCCTTCTGGGGTAATTATACACACCAAAAGCCCAAACGGGGCAAATACCTACCCAAAACCATTTTTTTCCACATTAAAGGATATCTCAGTTAATGTCCTAACCTAAGCCCACACGAGGCAAACTTACTTCGAAAGTCTTACCTTACCAAATCTTCAAGGGTATATGCCTCATACCCGAATCATTCGCCCACACGAGGTAATAATTCACGAATCACCACATACCCTCAAATAGTGATGACCACACAAGTTTCCGAAACTCTGCCCAAATTGGGCGAAATAACCAAATCATTCATTAGGTAGCTACATACGGTAATTATTTTCATTTTATTAGGCAATGTCACACCACTTACTTGAAACCATTTTAACCTCCCCATTCCATGAGACCTAGTCATAGTACAAAACCTCAAACCATTGATCTATTACCACATAGGTAACTTAATCACCTCACTTACATCACTCATTGTAAAAATCTCAAATCCGACCTCCGTTGTTGGATTTTCATTTCCACATGTTTTCATTTTTACCTAACGACCAACCTATTTGTTTCAAATGGATTGACATACATGTTATTTCACATCATGGCATGCTAACCCCTTGTGAATGCAGCCATAACATTAAAAAAAATCTCATGCATTACCCTTATCATGACTCATCACGAACCTTACATGCATGGTCTAATATCCTGCTCGTATATCAAAGGGGCTTGGAAGAGGCCTGCTCGCCGCTTAGTCTGCGTTTCCCCAATTGTGGCGAATCTAGAGGGGATTCTGTATAATAACCCAAGTGAGGACTCTGGTTCCGATTCAGATTCAGTTCAACGCACGACTGTCATGGCCAATCCACAAGAAGAAGGTGCAAGGGAAGATCGACCCATCCTTACAAGATAAAATTCTCAACAGTCATCGGTGAGCGACGAGATCGCAGCTACCTAAAACACCTTTACCAACAACGAACAACTAGCATCGCTCATTCGCCAACACATCAGGAGGGCCCAGGATACAGCGTCCAACCCGGAGGTCACCCTTTACAACGCCAATCCAACAGGGGGATCTCCCACCTCACACATGGCGCCCCCAACTACCTTTTATCAATTCGAGGCAGGACAAAGTCAGCTGAACCAGGCTCAGATTGGGTAACCAGGATATAACTTTGCCAATCCTTCCCAATTCTTCTCTTGATAAACTATCCAACCAGCATCCGTACCAGAGCCTTTCTACCAAGGAATGACCCAACACCCTGTTCCTAACTGGAGTACGTCGGTCGCCTCACAGTTCCAAGCACCTCAAATTCCCCATTTTGCAACATTTCCCCACAGGTAATATAGCTCTTATCCAAACACTAGGAACGCCATCCTTCAACAACTAGGAATGGCGGAACTATGGCAACAGTTCTTGGCCACTCACTGTGGCCACCTAAGGAACACTTACCCTACACAACCGATAATCGAGGATAAAGATAGCTTACCCTCAAACTTTGCAATGTCGAAGTTTGAGAAGTACATGGGATCTGGTGACCCGCGAGCTCACTTTACGCATTATCAGACGGTGATGAGAGCATTGAGGGTCAACGATCGAATGATGGCTAAGCTCTTTGTTCGTCACCTTAGGCCACCCAGTCAAAGAATGTTACAGCCACCTTCCACTGCATATAGCCACCGATTGGAATAGCCTCGCTCAAGCTATGCTGGGGTATGATGGTTTCAACTCTTAAATGGAAACCACAATGCACATCTGGAGGCCATAAGGTAAAGGCAAAGTGAGAACTTCAAATCTTACTATACACGATGGATGGCTACACAAGTTAGGCTGCAGACTCGTTTGACCCTACCGG
>CATIWQ010077776.1:0-16147 GCA_949673415.1 Euphorbia schlechtendalii | reverse complement strand
TGGTCATGATATGTTCACTTCAGAAATAGAAATCTACCAATCAAAGGTTCATGATCGTGAATCACATATCGCGATCATGACATAGACGGTTTTTTGGTATTATCTTCTTAACTACCAACCGCAAGATAAGCATGATCAACCGCCATCAACTGCCATCAACTACGAACGAAAAGACACTTATCAGGAGTCAACCAATCATGAAAAGATGCCTATCCATTTTGGATTGAATCAAAGCCTCTCAACCAATCACATTGAAGAGATGTAATCTTTCACCAATGGATGTGAATCTTCGTTTGGATAGACGCAACCCTTCAAACTCTGTATATAGGGCTCCAATTCTTCAACAATTTCATGCGTCAGTGGTGGTATTGGAGTGCAGAATAAAGGGGTGGAAAAATAGTGCACAGTGTGTGCATAGATAGAGAGTAAAAATGTCTAGTTTCGCTACGTTCATGAGCATTAGCCAGAAAATGTATAAGTGATTCGAATCCTTATTTTGATCACTAGATTTCTCTACATATTCGAGCGATTGTTGTATAAGTGTAATTGCAAATCACTTATCAATAAAAGTTTTCATTCTTCAACATTCATTTATTCGATATTCGCAAAGAATAACATCCTAGCGGAGGTTCTGTAAGGGCCGAGACCGAATTCAAAGCAGACGTAGGAATTGCTGGAATTGATGACTCCCATTAAAGAGCGGATACGGTTTGATCAACTTTATCTTTCACTTGCATACCTTACAACTTTGCTTTGCTTTCTATTTATACTTTTTATTTCGAAGTTTATAATATGTCTATGTGTCAAAATGCGTATTTCGTGCTAAGTCTTTTATGTTAATCAAGTTATATGCGTTGGCGTTAATTTTAAGAGTATTTTTGAGGTTAACAATATAGTGTATAATCACTAGATCTGTGATATAACGCTGTTTAGTGAGCCAACATTTTTGGAATCGTAACTTGCTAAATATGGCTATGTGAGAGCGACCTCATACTAAGCATGGTATTGACGTTGTCCAGGTTTATATATTTGTCTTAATTCGTTTGCGCTAGGTTTAGAAAAGTTATTTCATGTGTTGCTCTGCGGCGAATAATTGAATTTCTGAGTATCTAGAACCCAGTATGTTAAATTAATCTAGTGAACGTAATATCTTTGATGACCTTGAATGATTTTTTTGCTATACTTGTTCGTAGGGAATATCTATATACTTTTATCTTTTCTAATCTTTCATGCATTTGTCTATCCATCCATTATTCCAATCCTACACAATTAAATAATCTATTTTGTTTTTCTTTTGTTCCGTTCCTCTATTTGATCTTTAGAACTAGTCCTTCCCTGTGGGATCGATATCTTTTAAAACTACATCGCAACTGTATACTTGCAGTTATCATCATTTTTCTATTTGATAAGGGGTATTGACAACACCTATATTTTTCATGAACAAGTTTTTGGCACTGTTGATATAGAGTCAAACTCTTCGCGTAAAAGTTATTAAACTTATCAGTGGAACAGTGGCGAACATCTTTTATATTAATCAAGTTATATGTCTTTGAGTTAACTTTAAGAGTAGTTTCAGGGTTAATGAGATTGTGTATAATATCTATGATTTTAATGCTGTTTAGTGAGCCAACATTTTTGGAATGGTAACTTGCTAAATGTGGCTATGTGAGAGCAACCCGTACTATGCATAGTAATATTGTTGTCCAGATTTATATAATCGTCTTAATTCGTTTGCACTATTTTTAGAAAAGTCATTTTATGTGTTGCTG
This sequence comes from Euphorbia schlechtendalii, assembly GCA_949673415.1. Lineage (NCBI taxonomy): Eukaryota > Viridiplantae > Streptophyta > Magnoliopsida > Malpighiales > Euphorbiaceae > Euphorbia > Euphorbia schlechtendalii. Next base: position 14,378 of record CATIWQ010077776.1, on the reverse strand, counting down.
TGCAGTGAATCATTGAACATCTGAGTGTCTAGTACTGATTATTTTAAATTATTCTAATGAATGTAATAACTTTGTTGAACTTGCATGTTTTCTTTACTATACTTATTTCGTATGAAAAATCTATATATTTAGAATCTCTAGTCTTCCATGCATATATCTATCCATTCTTCATTTTAATCCTCACAACTAAAATCCAAAAATATTTTATTTTCTTTATTCCATTTTTTTGTTGATCTTTAGAGCTAGTCCTTCTCTGTGGGATCGATATCTTTTAAAACTATATCGTAATTGTATACTTGCAATGGTCACCATTTTTCTATTTAGATAAGCGGTACTGACAACACCTATTCGTATTTTGAACTTATATCTTATCGGTAGGAAAGTGGGAGACAAGGTTTTTTGCTTCATTATTAAATAAAAAAAATCCTAGGAGTTATTAGAGTCGAAACCTTCCTAATAGTCTTTAAAACCGAATTCCTTCCCTGTGGGATCGATAACTTTTAAAACTACATCAAAACTGTATACTTGCAGTGGTCACCATTGTTCTATTTGATAAAAGGTATTGATAACACTTGTTCGTATTTTGAACTTTTTATCTTATCGGTAGAAAAGTGGGGATTAAGGTTTTTGGCACAGTTACCGAATATAAGCCTATCGGAACGACCTATCCTTAACTTAATTTTACCTTCTAGCACATCTATCAATGCTTTGTCAGTATGCATAAAAGGTCTTCCTAAGATTATAAGGCATTTTTCATCATAAGCAAAATCTAGCACAACAAAGTATGTCAGAAAAATAAACTTATCCACTTTAACTAGCACCTCTTCTATTATGCCATAAGGACGTTTAATAGACTGGTTGGCCAATTGCAAAACCATATTTGTCCTTTTAACTTCATCATCAAGCTTCAACTCTTTGAAGATTGATAAAGGCATAACATTTATACTAGCCCCAATATCACATAAACATTTTAGAAAGGAAATGTTTCCTAGTTTACATGGTACTGTGAAACTTCCAGTATCTTTAAGTTTTGTGGGCATTGTAGCAGTTGTTATTTTGCTACAATCTTCAGTTAAAGATACTTTCAATATTCCTTCTAAACTACGCTTGCGAGATAAAAGTTCTTTGATAAACTTACAATAGTTTGGAATTTGTGTAATGGCTTCAATGAACGAAAGATTGATTTCTAGACCTTTAAGTTTGTTGATGAACTCAATGAATTACTTATCCTCATTCTTCTTCTTTATTCTTTGTGGAAATGGTGGTTGAGGGAGATTAATTTTTTTAGAATTAAGTTATTCATCCACTCCTGTTTTATCATTGGATTTACTCGGATAATCATCTGGCACTTCAACAACATCATTAGCAAGCATACCTTAAGGATCTAGTTTATCTAGTAATTTACCACTACGAAGGGCTATAGCATGCACATTTTCCTTAGGATTTCCTTCTGTGTTACTAGGTAAATGTCATTTTTCTCTAGATGGAATAGCACTCGCTAATTGACCAACTTGTATCTCCAAATTATGAATAGAAGATGATTGATTCTTAAACATCTGATCCTTCTTATTCTCTAACTTCTTGTAACATTCTTCAGTCTCTGATTGCTTATTACAAACTCCTTATAGAAACTTATCTATCTTACTGTTCAATTGTCCTATTCTATCATTACTCTTATAATTCTTTTGTTGATTATCACCATACTTCTAATTAGAACTCCTATAATTATTTCCATTATTTCCATAAGAATTCCCTTGACTTTGAACATAACTTAATTGCTCCCCTACACATGGGTTAAAGTTACACTCAAAAGTAGTGTGTCCTATTTGGCCACAATTTTCGCATGTCAAAGGGTTACTCTTTCTTATATGCATATTATCTATCTTATGAGATAATGCAGATATTTGCACTTGTATAACAGAAATAGGGTTTAATTCATTGTCCTTTTTAACTGAGCTAGAAGATGTAGATGCAGCATGTAGTAGTACTTACTTGTGCTCTCTCCACTGGCCACATACTATTGTTATTTGCCATATCTTCCAAAAGATCAAAGGCTTCTTGACTATTCTTCTTCATAAGCGATCCCGCACCCATATCATCAATCGCTACTCTTGTTGCATGATTTATTCCATTGTAGAAAGTTTACAGAATCACATTTTGGGGTAAACCGTGATGAGGACAAACTCGCTGAAGTTCCTTATAATGTTCCAAGGCTTCATACAAGGATTCACTATCCTTCTAAGAAAAGGTAGTGATTTCTTTAATGAGTCTTGCTGTTTTGGTTAGATGAAAGTATTTAGTCAGAAAGGCTTGTGCTAATTAATTCCATGTAGTGATTGAATTTGGGGGTAATGAATTCAACCAAACTTTCAGCTTTATCATGGAGCGTAAATGGAAATAAGCGAAGTTTAAATACTTCATCAGGAACATTGGGCATTTTGAAAGTATTACGAACTTTTAGAAAGTTTGCAATGTGAGCATTTGGATTTTCATTAGGTAGACCATAGTATTGCACATTATTGCTGATCATTTGAAGCAATGCTGGCTTGATTTCAAACTGGTTTAAGTTAACTGGTGGTCTAGCAATTCCCTGATTATTACCGTTGATGGTTGGAATGACATAATTCATGAGCCTTGGTTAAGGTTGATCATTATGTGGTTGTTCTTCATCAATCATCCTTTTTCTTTGTCTCTTATTTATCCATTTTTCTACTCTTACCAAATCATTCTATTTCTGATTCGGAAGATGCCAAACTTTCTCCCGAACTACGCGTACTTGGCATGCACAGGGTAGAAAGAAAACTCAATGAATAAGCAAGAAAAATATGTTAATAACAAAATATGCATGCTTAAAACCAAAAACAAAAATAAATATAAATAAATCTATTGACACATAAATATAATTGCCCGTTCTCTGGCAATTTGATCTCTAGAAAGCACTTGCCTTCCCCAGTAACAGCTCCAAAAACTTGGTCGCCACTTTTCTACTGATAATATAAAAGTTCTAAATATGAACAGGTGTTGTCAGTACCGCTTATCAAATAGAAAAATGATGATAACTGCAAGTATACAGTTGCAATGTAGTTTTAAAATATATCGATCCTACAGGGAAGGAATTCGGTTCTAAGAATCAACTAGAGTTACGGAACAAAAGAAAATAAAATAAGTTGAAGAATTTGAATGGTAGACTGATGAATGGAGAGATGCATGAACAGATTAGAGAAGATGAAAAACATATAGATATTCTCTAAGAACAAGTATAGTGAAGTAAAATATGCAAAATAATCAAGAATGTTTTATGCACTAGATAACTTCAACAAACTCAGTTCTAGATGTCCAAATATCCTATAATTCACCGCAGATCAACACATTAAATGACTTTTCTAAATCTAGGATAAATGAATTATGACACTTATAAAAACCTAGACAACAATAATACTATGCTTAGTACGGGTCTCTCTCACATAGCCATATTTAGCAAGTTACCACTCCAAAAATGTTGTCTCACTAAATAGCGTTATAATCACAGATCCAGTGATTATACATAATCTTGTTGACACATAGACATATCATAAACTTTGAATTAGAAAGTATAAGTAGAAAACAAAGTAAAGTTGTAAGGTATGAAAGTGAAAGCTAAAGTTAATCAAACCGTATCCACTCTTTAATGGGAGTCATCTATTCTCACAATTCATGCATCTACTTTGAATTCGGTCTCAACTCGTATAGAACCTCTGTTAGGATGCTATACTTTGTGAATATCGAACAAATGAATGTTGAAGAACATAAACTTTTATTGATAAGTGCTTTGCAATTACACTCGTACAACAATAGCTCTAGTGATTGAAACAAGAATCGAATCATTGATACATTTTTCTCTCTGACTTTTTGAACTTAGAGAAATCTAAATAACTTTCACTCTCTATCTTTCATGTATTACTGCCTACACACATATCCCTCCTGATGTACGAAATGGTTGATTTGAACCTCTATTTATAAAGTGTGAAAGGTTGAGTCTATCCAAAAGAATAGTCAGGTCCATTGGTGAAGGGTTGCATCATCTTCATGTGATTGGATGCAAGATTTCATCCTTATCTTCAATGGATAGGCACCTTTTTGTGATTACATAATCTCTTAAAGGTGTCTATTCATCTGGCGGTTGATGGCGATTGATCGTTCTTATCCGATGGTTAGAAGTTGAGAAGAGTTAATCAAATCCATTACAATTCGCGAACATGTCATACATGTCTCAATCATGAATGTGATTTGGTAACTGACTCTTTGTGAAGAATGATAAGTCACGATCGCGATAGATAGTCATGGGCATGATTTGGCCAATCACGAGTAGGAATCATGATAGAGACATGATTCCGACTTATGCTTTTCTTCATGATTCCTCTTTGCAACTTTACCGATATTTGATAACTTCGATCCTAAGCCAATTCCTTGCATTCCATGCATCTTTATGTACCGTTTTCACTCTTTTTGCATAGAATTCCATCTTTAATCATTTCACTCCCAAGATTCACCTAGTTTCTGCACTTGCATCTAAAACAACTACATACTACGTGAAATCTTTTATATGAAGTATAAAATGACTCTAAACCATATCATTTTATGAGTAAAAATATTAAGATAATAAGTGTAATTATATACTTATCAACAGTGACAGGACCTTGAAGATTCCCAATGAGCTCTTGATCGGATAACATGCCCTCTAGTTGTCTAGGACGAGATTGGAATTGCATAGCCTGGGTGAACTGGTCATTATAGAGAACTACACAAAGAGCATTGGATATTTCTTGGCTTAACCCTAACTATTGGGTCGTAAGCCTATCCTGAACTTGCTGATCACTTCCCCCCAAATCATTCTTCTATTCTACCATCTTGGGAATCTGCTCTGAACCAAAAACTGATCTTTTCTTTGAACCGAACCCTGAACCTAAATCTAAACTCAAATCATCACTTGAATTTGTGTGTGGAAGACCCTCCACTGTTGATTCTGCCCGGTGAGCCACGGTGAGAGAGATCAGGATGAGCCGATGAGCTAACCTCCTCCAAGCCTTAGTTGAAGTAAACATAATCAACCGTTGTTAGAAATGAGATGCATGTTTGACTGACTTAGGACTAGTGCATGGAGTGCTCATGAAATGGTTGCGATACAAGGGTTAGCATGCTATGATGATGAATAAAAATATTGCTAGCCTAGGGAGCTAGCTTAACGATAAGCGGGTTTGCCAATCCTTTTGAAATAAACCGGCAAGGGTTGCCTATTACCCATGTGGTAATAAGCTATCTCAAGGACATCAGGAGGATCACATCACAATGATGCGAAAGGTTATGTTTATCAATCCAATTGAAATAAACTAACCATAATTAAGTTTTACTATATTGCCTGTGTGGTAATAAGTAAAGGGATGTCATCTTTGCAAAAAGGTGGTAAGTTTACCAATCCTTTTAGAACAAACAGACCGAAAATGATAAGGGATCATGTATTATCCAAGTAATAATAATATGCTTTCAATTTTGAAAACTAATCGTAGTGGATTTCTCTCTACAAATTCAAGTTCGGTAAAACAATGTGTTATACCCTAGGGTTTATGACTTCAAACGGGTGGAGGTTCGAGCACCGAGCAGGCACTACTATAACCATGGGTGATCCTACCTTAGGTGACATTTTCTCTTTGCATCTATCTAAATCTAGGTAAGTGATATCGGGATCAAACGATTGTTAAACCCGATGGCTCACGACTCCAAACAGACAAAGGTTCGAGCGGCCAAGCAAGTACTACCACATACATGGGTGATTCCAATTATAGGTGATGCTGCCTCATTACATCTTCTAATTCTAGGTTCGAATTCGGATAAAACTATGTGTTATACCCTATGACTTAAAAGTTCATGATTTTAAACGGACAGAGGTTTGGGTAGGAAGCAAACACTACCATAACCATGGGTGATCCTAATCTTAGGTGATACTGTCTCATCGCGTCTCTCTAAATCTAGGTAGACCGTATCAGGATAATGACACATGTGTGTGTAATTTGTGTTTGCATAATAGATCTTGGGTTAGCATGATGATTTACACGAAATAAACATGGTGATGTGATGAACATATAGCACATAGCACACAACATATCACTTCCAACCTTATATCACTCGCATGTAAGGGTTAGGCTTCTAAATCCAGGCTTGGATCATCTTAACACCATGAAGTATTAAGGAGCTAACTTGCACAAAAAATGCATTTGTTTTGGTAAACCTAGGGGAAGTATCTATGGTTTCCTTATATGAGTTCGGTCATGGGTTGTTGATGTAAAAGGTTCTTATTGCATTCTGATACACTCCAAGCCTCTCCACAAATAGGTGTAAATGAGGGAGGTACGTGCGATATGGCAATAATTGATCCACCCGCTTGAGTATCTTTGGTCACCAATGGGGTCACAAATGATACTCTCGCAAGCTTCACGGTAATAGGGGCATCCTTATCTTGAAGGTTAATCCATCCAATGCATATGCTTTTGTTCAATATTCTAAATGTGGATTAACTCATTTGAAGACTTTTCAATACTCATCTAAAATCTTTCAAAGCCATTATTAGCAGATAACATTCGACCTGCGCGATCGCCGCAAGGCACTACCCCCGAAGGGTCATGGGGTTTTCGAAAAAAGGGTTTAAAAAGCATCTTGAAAAGTGTTGCTCGAAAATGAATTTCAAGCTTAAAAGACTCGAGTCCTAAATCTCTAGCCTATGTTACAAAATTGCCACCAAGATCAGCTCTTCTGGGAAAATTTGGTACAACTTGGATCTATTTGCCTAATCCATACCATAGAATAGAGATTCGGGTTTGGATGAGTTACTAACTTTGTCATCATTTGAGTTAAATTATACTTGATAGAAACCACTTTTATAATTTTTGAACTAAACTAGATATTTTCAGTTTATTTTATAGTTTATCACACATGCATAATGCAATAAGTAATTGCAGAAAGTAAACACGTAGGAAATTTAAATGCGCCTAATCTACGGGGGATTAATTACATCATTGGGATGGGGGTTTACAAATCGCCTAAATACATCGAAATCTAAGGAATACAATCGCCTATAATACATCGATATCTAATGAATATTACATTTGATTTTCGAATTAAAAACGATACCCGAAGGAAATTAAATCCTAACATACATCTATCCTGAACTACCTGCATCCACAAAGGTTAGCACAAATACAAAACATCACACGTAGATGCATAAATGTTAGTTTTGATTTCTTTTAGAGACCCGAGCGGTCTAATTTAAAACATCGAGATATTTGAATTTCTTATTCATGTAAAAAGGGTTCATTTTATACACATAAGTTATTTAACCATTTGATTAATCAAAATGCCACATGGATATTTGTCGAGTCGATTATTCAGGAACTTTGGTTCCCTTCGTCGGGGTTTCTTAACACACTTTGCAATAATATAGGAGAAAAATAAATCTAAGTCCAAATACATAAATAATGACGTTATTAAATTAATTTCAAAAGGGAAACCGTTAAAGTCGATAAAATGATATCCTTGTGAAGAAAAACCAACTTCAACCGTCCAAACACCTTTCGGAACGATTTTAGGTTCGTAAAATCTTCAAACATACACATTTTGTTACTTAAAAATTCAGATTTTAGGTTTGAATGGTCACCACTAATCCTCCTAATATAAATCGAAATTTGGAAAATTTAAGAACATTATGCCTAGAAAGTTATCGCTTTAACAGCATTACAGAGATAGAAAAAGACAATTTTTTTTATTTTTCACAATTTTTACATTTTCATGCATCAAGCATATATACAAGCCAAAAACAAGTGAGACACTACTCTAGGAACTCAGAGGCTTACTCTGTAGCCGTGAATCCACTTTGCTAGTCCACGAAAATCCCCGGAAAGTCCTCCTTGTTTCTTTGGTTCGATTTGCGATTTTTGACGATAATGAAGAGTAGGGATTTTCTCTTTGAGGGAATTGAATACTTCTTGAATATAAGCCCTAACACGATGAAGAAGGAAGTAGAAATCCTTCTTCTCTCGAGTTTAGACTTTGAAATGGACTTAAAACTTAGAAAACTCGTTAAAGTAACTAAACGAACAAGTATTACAAATATACAAAGACACTTGCTAAGAACACTTAAACCATGTTCTATTGAGTTAGAACTCAAAAGAAGTGGTCCAAAGGAACACTAACCCTCAAAGTTTGCTTAAATTATTACACAACTCTAACTTTCCGAAAGTGTGAACTAATCCTCAAACTTGCCTAAATAACCCAAATGTCCCAAGTTCATGCCCTATTCATGAACATACACACTCAAGTTTTAGAACTACAAGAGAATATGAGTTAAAATACGCTAACTTAGTTACAAAAATGCTTAAGTGCCTTAAGAAGTTTTAAGAAGACCAAGAACACTTCAAATTCAAACTCAACTTTAGAACTCTCTCACTTGCTCTTGTTTGCACGAAAATGAGCTCCCCTTTCTACTGAAACTTACCTCTAAATTTAAAGAACTCTCTTCAATCTAAAGTCAATTTAGCTTGGCTTTAGGACATCTCTCTACCTTTTCACTTTTCCAACTTTAAACATCAATCCCATGTGAAAGGGATTGTGCCAAACCCTAGAAAAAGTGTAGAAATCTGGTTTTTCAGAGAACATGTTCGAGCATGTAGGTGGGAGTGGCCTTTTAGCCTGAAAATTGTAGAAAGTGCAATTTTGGTTTTGGTATAGAGTCGATATCGTTAATAACATGGGTGATGTCATCAACGACATCAGCCATATCATTAACAATATGGCCATGTCGTTAACGACATAGCATTTCCATGCTGGGCTTTTCTTTTTATTTGGGATTTTCAAGGAAGGAGAGGCCCAAAGAAATAAAGCAGATGATCTCTGAATGATTTCAAGACCCTACAAAATGTAAAAAGCTAACAAGGGAAAAAATTACAGCTTCGCATCAAACTCAAGAGTCGGGAGTAAAATCTCATGCTCATAGTAGTAGTTTGCTAACTACACCATGTAACTCAGCATCAGACTTGAGCGTGGGGAATTTCTTCCTTGCTAGATCCCTAATCTGAGCTAAGATGGATGAATTAGCCATGTCCTCTTGGACTGGCTAGCTGGTGGGTTCAGGTACTTCACTGGTTGTAAAATTTACCTTAGTACCAGGACCACTTATATTTCCTTTTTGAGTGAAGTTCTCAACATTAGGAACTTCTCTAGTTAGAGGGATTAGAGGGGTTGAGTAGGTTCAGGAGTTTGCACAGTTAAAGAAGTGGGGATTGGTTTAGATTTTACAAGGGAAAGAATTATTTGAGTTTGAGTATTGGGTGTTTGTGTTTGAGTTTGAGTATGAGAAGGAGAATGATGTGGAGAAAAAGAATCTTGTGTATTGTTAGAGGGTAGAAGGGATATTTACTAGGGAACTTACAGTATTTGGAGGTGGAGAATTTACAAAAGAATTAAGTTGAGGATTTACAAGAGAAGATGGGATTTCAGTAACTATAGGAGTAGAAACTAAAGAATTTACAAGATAGGGAGTAGGATTTATATAAGAAAGGGAGGTAAGATTTAAGAGTACCTTTGGGTTAGCTGTTTGATCCAAGGATGGATCAGCTTGAAGTACTTCAACCTGAGTAGGAAACTCCTCAGTCTAAGTGAATTTGGGTATGGGGATGTTGGGCTCAAGAAGATCAGATTCTTCCTGATCAAGGAGTAAGGTTCCTCCAACATCCGCACTGCTGCTCACCACGTGTACATTTTTCTATAAAGGTATGTTGGTGGGAGAGTGCTTATGTTGAGTCCCTTTAGCTTTTGAAATCACTTCTTCAACATGGGCCGTAGCACTAGGACTTATTATTTCAGAGTCCTCTTACTTACTCTTCTTAGGATCACCCTTCTCCTCAGTTTCTTCTTAGACAACAAATTTGTGCATTCTTTGGTGCAAGATTTCCTCTGCCTCCACAAGGTCTTCTTGTTCCTTAGCCTGCTACTTCACCTCAAATTCCCTCTAAGTGTGAGTTTTGGCTTTCATCTATCTTCTTTGCCTTGTTGGGGGCTGGGCAGGTGTATCTCCTGCCCTTATTTTTTAGGGGCTCTTCTTTTCAGCCTTTGAAGATGTAGCTTTAGGCTTAGGTGAGGTTGCAATTGCAAAAACTTACTCTAACTTAGCTTATAGAGGAACATTATAGCTAATATCCTTGTTGCCTCCCTCAAAATCGACTATAAAACCATCTTCCTACTCCTTAGGCACATCCATAGGCAATACTAACGGTACATACTTGACTTTTCTCTTTTCTTGTGCTTTGTTGTACCTAGTTGCACTTGGTCGTGATATAGTTTGGTGAAGTGCAATAAATCCAAGGTCTTCTTTACTAGCACAACTGTATAGCCTAGCCCTCCAAGGTACAAGGCAACATTTTCTTTCACTACCTTCATCAAGGTGGTTATGAGGTAACCATAATGATAGACAGTAATCAGCTTGGTCAAATGGAGAAGAATCACCACTGCCTAATTAAGCATCTTACCCTCTACCATATGGTAGACCACACACCTCTCGAAGTAGGTATAGCTAGTCACAAACCCCATCCTAGGTAACAACATCTTAACTACCATCTCATGGCAAGCTCTTGCTATTTAGCTCATCTTTGATGCTACAATCTCCCTTGATACATAGTTGGTTGGGAGTTCCCAATCTTTAAGAATGATGATTGCATCTTCATTGCTAATCTTTCTGAGATGAGTGCCTTTGCGAGACATATTGAGAATGCTCACAATCAATCTTGAGAAAATCAAGCAAGAGTTTCCATCAATTTTTACCAACAGGACATCACTAAAACCCTAGATGGTGTAGAGATTTGAGTATAACGCCTTAATGAGACCTGCGATGGCTGGTTCCTCCAACCTCAAAAATTAACTCGGATTTTATTGCTCTATGATTCTATGCATGATGCAATTTCTTAGAAGACTCTCATAGTCTACTCCATACACTAGGCCAAAATCTAGAATGGATGCCCAATTAACTTTAGTAAAGAGAGTTCCTCAAGGGAAGGTGATTTTCTCCAGCTTTTCATCAGCATTCACAATGAGTCTTCTCTTGGAAGTAGATTGAAGTATGAAGGTGATCTTAGTAATCATTATTTGAGAGGAAAGAAAAAAGGTTTTGAGAGAAAGGGATTTTTAGATTCTTTACTTCTGAAAATCGATTAGAATTCCAGGATGCAAGTAACCTCTCTCTTCAACTCCTTTAGCTTTTATAGACCTTTGCTACTCTCAGAGATACGTGGAGCTTCCTCAGCTCATGATGAGAATTAAAATGGTGACCGCCTTAGTAAAATGGTGAGTTTTGCAGAAAATGGTTCCAATTCAAAAGCACATCTTTTGAAATAGTAGGCCTTTAACTCCGAAACTGAATCTCACATCGTTACTTTAAATTATAGACAGAATTAGACATGCGTTATCTCCTTTGCTAAAATAAGGCTTGCTCTTCAACACTTAGCCAAATTTCTTACTTCTTCTTCACATGGGGTTCGCCATACCAATAAGCTGCCTTAGGACATCAAACTTCTCCTTTGTTAATGGTTTGGTGAATATGTCAATGCATTGTTCCTCTAAAGGAACATGTTCTAATTTGACATCTCCCTTTAACACAAGATCTCTAATGAAGTGATGTCTAATGTTGACATACTTCATCCTACCATGCTAAAGTGGATTCTTAGATAGGTCAATTGCGCTCTTGTTATCACACATAACTTCGAGACATTTTGACTTTATACCATAATCTTTCAGTTGCTGCTTTATCCATAGCAATTGTGCTACACAACTTCTTACTGCCATGTACTCAACTTCAGCTACAACAGATGTTTGCTTTTTGTTGTACCATGAGATTAAGTAGTCTCCAAGAAAATGACACCCTCCTGTGGTGCTTTTCCTATCGAGCTTTTCTCTGCCATAGTCAACATCTGTGAATCCTCTTGGAGTGAAATCTGATATGTTGGAATACCACAAACCTGCTTTAATAGAGCCTTACAAGTACTTGAGAATCCTCTTCATAGTTACTAGATGTGATTCTATGCGGTCAGCTTGATAACGAACACAGTAGCACATAACCTATTGTATGTCAGGCCTACTAGCTGTAAGATAAAGAAGAGAGCTTATGATTCCTATGTAGAATTTACTGTATATAGGTTTTCCAGCTTCATCTTTGCTTAAGATAGTATCAGTGGCCATGGGAGTGGATATTGGCTTCGAATGCTCCATGCCAAACTTCTTTAGGACTTCTTTGGCATACTTCGCTTGACTGATGAAGATCCCATCTTCAATATGCTTGATATGGAGACTAAGGAAAAAGTTGAGCTCTCCCATCATTGACATTTCGAAGTCTCTTTTCATCTGCTTGCTGAACTCCTTGCATAGCTTCTCATCAATTGCTCCAAATATGATATCATCCACATAAATATGGGCAAGCAACACATCTTCTTTCCTTCCCTTGATAAACAGAGTTGTATCTGCTTTTCCTCTTTCATAGCCTTTGCTGATAAGAAAATTAGTCAGCCTCGTATACCAAGCTCTTGGAGCTTGCTTCAACATGTAGAGAGCTTTCTTTAGTTTGAAGACATGCTCAAGATTCTTCGAATCTTCAAAGCCTGAAGGCTGGCGAACATAAACTTCTTCTTGAATGAATTCATTTAGGAATGTGCTTTTAACATCCATTTGAAACAATTTGAAGTTCATATGGGATGCGAAAGCACACAGGATTTGAATAGCTTCAAGTCGAGCTACAGAAGCATAAGTCTCATCATAATCGATTCCTTCTTGCTGATTGTAGCCTTGCGTAAAGAGCTGGCTTTACTCTTGACAATAGAGCTATCTTCATCAAGCATGTTCTTGAAAACCCATTTGGTGTTGATAATTGATTTCCCTTTAGGCTTAGGAACTAGATCCCAAACATCATTACGCTTGAACTGATCCAGCTCCGCTTGCATTGTGATCATCTAATATTCATCTTCTTCTACATCTTCAAACTTCTTGGGTTCAATCAATGAAATGAAAGTTAGATGACTCATCATCCCGCTGAGATAACCTCGCATCAAAACTAGATTATGAACATCATCAACAATGTTGTCGAGCGGATGGTTGCAATAAGTCCTAACCTCCCTTGGTAGACTTGGATCAGTAACTGGAGGATCTATAATAGGTTATTGAGGTAAGGGTTAATCTTGGCCATCGTTGAAGTTGATAGAGAGATCATCATCTTCTTTAACTTCCTCGGCATCAGGTTCTTGTGATGGGTTGGGCAGCATAAAGAGTGGCATGCTGAGTGGATTTGCTTGCTAGGTGTTCGCCACTTTTCCACTGATAAGTTTAATAACTAATGGTTTTCAAGAACTTGTTCGTGAGACTTGGCTACACTCTTTTCGTAAGGCTTATCCTCGAATAATGGTGCCAAAAACTTGTTCACAAAAAATGTAGGTGTTGTCAATACCTCTTATCAAATAGAAAAATGATGATAACTGCAAGTATATAGTTGCAATGTAGTTTTAAAAGATATTGAACTCACAAGGAAGGAACCAGGTCTAAGGAATAACAAGGAAAGACAAAGTAAAAGAAAATAAAAAATAAAAAATAGATTTGAGATTTTTGGACAGGAAGATTAGAAGGAAAAGTTGAGTAAATATAGATATGGAAGATTAGAGAATCTAAATATATAGAATCTTCACTACGAACAAGTATAGCAGAGAAAATATGCAAGTTCAACAAAGATGTTAGACTCACTAAAATAATCTAACAGACTCAATTCAAAACACTCAGATGTTCAATGATTCGCCGTAGAGCAACACATGAAATAACTTTTCTAAACCTAGTGCAAACGAAATAAGACAGGTATGAAAACCTGGACAACATCAATACTATGCTTAGTACAGGTCGCTCTCACGTAGCCATATTTAGAAAGGTACCATTCCAAAAATGTTGGCTCACAAAACAACGTTATATCACAGATCCAGTGATTATACATGATATTGTAAACCCCGAAACTACTCTTAAAATTAACTCAAATGCATATAACTTGATTAACATAAAAGACTTAGCACGAAATACGCATTATGACACATAGACATATCATAAACTTTGAAATAGAAAGTATAAGTAGAAAGCAAAGCAAAGTTGTAAGGTATGCAAGTGGAAGCTAAAGTTGATCAAACCATATCCACTCTTTAATGGGAGTCGTCAATTCCCGCAATTCCTGAGTCTACTTTGAATTCGGTCTCGGCCCTTACAGAACCTCCGCTGGGATGCTATTCTTTGCGAATATCGAAAAAATGAATATTGAAGAATGAAAACTTTTATTGATAAGT